>LOJH01020353.1:0-20789 GCA_001685095.1 Ellobius talpinus
GGAGGAGGGGAGGCGGTGGAAATTTTTTAATAATAATAAAGATAATGAAAAAAATGTCCTTGCCTGTACATGAACAGCAGTGCTTTCTTTGTTGTCTTTGTTATGGTTTGAACGTGAAGTGTCCCCACAGGCTTATGTGAGGATTCAGTGTCTGGATGTCAGTTGGGATTTTAAGAAGTCATTGGCTCCTTCTATTGAGCTAATCAATAGATCAGTTCCTTGATTCACAATCTGATGGCCTTATTAGAAAGTGATGAGAAGTAGAAGATGAGGGAGTAGTGGCACATGCCACAGAGAGATAGATGCATGCTGTTGCCTGTCCCTTCTTTGCATCTTGGTCTCCACATTGGAAGATGAAGGTTGAGACAAAGAGTTAAGGAGTTAGTTGAAGAAGTGCATCTTATGAATCAGCTACATACTATCAACAGTATAGACACATTAGCAAGCCTTAGCATAGTTCAGTGCTATTTTGCCTCAACTCAGGCCCAAAGCAATGGATTCCCACACTTGTTCTGAAATCTTTTCCTCAATTGTATATATGGTCCCCGAGGTTGACATACGATTATTTAGTGGTGAAACTCTAAGAGAACTATTGGATGTTTTAGTATTTCCTACCTTTAGCTCTCTTTTTTTCCATCTTAGGTGTTCTCAGTTTGTTGAGCTGTGGACCGCAGAACATTTGCCTCTCTGTGCTGGCAAGAGGAGGCTGCTGCAGTACCTCTTGGTTAGGCACCAAAGCAGGTGGGGGACTCTTTCATAATTTCAATAACAGAATGCCCCCTTTTCTCTCCAACACTTGAATGACTGAGAATTTTGCAGCATGTATTCTTTTAGGAATGAAAAATTTGGGTTTTGATTGGCTGGAATGAATTCCATTGTCTCTTTGTCAGAAGTCACAATTGGTACCTTCTGGAACATTAGGTCATGGTTGGAGCAAGTGAATCAATGCTCTCAAGATCTCAAGAGCATCAGCACTGGAATCATTAATGGTTTTCCCTAGAAAGATGACCAAACCTTTTATCATAACAATATGTGATAACTGCTGATTTGGTTATTTTAAAGCTGTTTTTATTCTGTTACTTCTCTGGTGCTCCTGCTGACTAAGACATTATTATGAATCCCAGAGACATCTGATGCATAAAGAAAGGAGTGGATACAAGGATTAGCTTTAAAAGGAAGCCCTAACTCCTCTTGACCATCCTGAGTTGTGATCAATCTTGAAGACTGTAGTATCTTTCCTACTGTCCCACATGGCGGATGCAGGTAGAGGTGAAGACGGAGAGCTAGGGGATGGTTGAGGAAGAGTACATTATGAAAGACATGAGAACTATGTAGAGTACACACATGCCGGTGCATCCTCTCCTCTCAGCTTTTACTTTTATTCCATGTTTTTCTCCTTTTCCCCCAGATTCCCTCTTGCTGCTTCTGTTTATAAAATGAGAGAGAGCACAGTTTCATTCAGTTCAGGAGACTAAGGCCATTCCATTCTGGTATAGCTGGAGTTTTACTTTCTACCTGTTCATTGGGTCAATTCAAATTGTAAATATCCAAATTGTCAAGTAGTAGGGTAACACCAAGTCTGTATTTAGGTTTTAGACGAAGTGAAAAAATATCAAGTGTTTGAAAAAACAAAATCAATGGGAGGAGAGCCCTTGCACTAACAGCCTCACTTTGCTTGGCAAAGGGGTATAAAATAATCAGGGAATATTGTGTCTGTTGGTGTACAGATCTATCTAGTAAGAATACTGATTTAAAATTCAAGGGGCTGGAAAGATGGCTCAATGTATAACAGTATTTGCTGCAGTAACTTGAGGGCATGAGGTTATAGCTCAGCACCCATGTAAAAAGCCAAGTGTGGCCACATGTTTGCATGTAACCCTAGTGCTGTGTAGAGCAGAGGCAGGGGGTGCTTGGGCCTTGCTGGCCAAGTTCAGTGAGAAACCCTGACTCAAAGGAGTAAGGTAGATATTGATAGAGCAGAATATTGGGATATCCTCTGGCCTCTGGGAGTTCATAAACAGATGCATACTTGCACAACATGTGTGAGGATACACACATACACATGTACATGCAAACATAAAAACACTATTACGTGAGGACTGAGGTAAAGGCAAAGGCTGTAAGGTGTGCATCATGTCACATCAGCTCAGTTGCCCCGGGGCACAGGAGAACCAGCGGAATGACTTGCTTTAGAGTCTTTGAACTTTGTGGCCTGTAACCATGTTCATCACTGAACCTTGGATATAGTAAAAAGGGAGGTGACATAGGATATGCAACTTGAAATCGAGAAGCTGGCTTGTATTTTTGAATAGAGAATTTAATACTTAAAAAATGATTTAAATGGTTTCCATGATTGAAAGGAAATGGTTTTAATGAGGGGTCTTCTTTTAGAATAAGGAGGTCCTACCCAGATCTTCTTCTTGCCTTCCTTTGCCCGGACTCCTCCAGGTCAAATGTAAATGGGATTCTAGTGAAGTAAGTGGAACACAGAGTCCCAGAGAGGGATTCTCTCTTGATGAGTAGTATTCTATTTTAAACAGTGAAATGCATTTTCATAAGGGCTCTCATCCGAGAAGTGCTAGTTGCTTTCAATTCAAATTCTGTCCCCGTGCATCTTCAAAACAGAAAATCACAAATTAAATTAAAAATCTTTTGGCAAAGCTGCCAAACAGCTTTACAGAATAATGTATTACATAACCCCCAAAGTAAGCATTCTATTTGTATAAATTTGGGGGATAGTAAAACAATATTCAAAGCCTAAAATTTCAGTATTGGCATTATTTAAGGACTGATGCGTTAAAAAGCTTCCTCATCCCTCAAACTTCTATTAACCCTGTTTCTTTGGCATTTTGTTGACATCCTAAAGAAAGTTGCTGAGGTGGCAACATTTCCATGCTTTATTGCACATGAATTTTAAGTGATATAATTTTTCTTTTTACCCCCAAATTTGTCAAATACATTTTGTGAGCTTATTGTTTCAGTTGCGCAGTTTCTTCTGTAATTGTAGTTGGTTGTTTCTACTCTTCGGTCTTTGACTCTTTGGGCCCTGCCACCTAGCTTCCAAATAAATTCACAGAGAATTATTCTTACTTATGAATGCCTGGCCTTAGCTTGGCTTATTTCTAGCCAGATTTTCTTAACTGAAATTATCCCATCTACCTTTTGCTTCTGGGCTTTCTACCTTTCTCTATTTCTGTATATCTTTTCTTTCCTTCTTATTTTGTATCTGGCTGTGTGGCTGGGTTACTGGCCCCCAGCATCCTCCTCTCCTTGTCTTACTCCCCTCTCTTCTCTTTTTCTTCTTCTATTTATTTTTTCTGCCTCACAGCCCCGCCTATCCCTCTCTGCCTAGCTATTGGCCATTCAGTTCTTTATTAGTCCAATCAGGTGTGTTAGGCAGGCAAAGTAACATAGCTTCACAGAGTTAAACAAATGCAACATAAAAGAATGCAACACATTTTGCCTCATTAAACCAATATTTCACAGTATAAATGAATGTAACACATCTTAAAATAACATTCCACAACATGTAATATTACATGTTTTTATTCTTCTATAATAGCTATAGGAAAATAATAGTAAAACATTTTGGTGCAGTAATAAATATTGATATGATTTCTGGAGGCATAGCACAAGGATTGAGGGTTTTGTGTCTTTTCTAGGCTCCTAGATGTTCATTCTTTTTTTTTTGTATTGCGTTGAAAGGAATTTCTATTCATTAACTTATTGTTCAATACACTATCATCCTCTGCCAAATAACACCTTAAATCACAGTAGTCTAATACTGTAAACCTTTCCCATTCAGCTCTTTACTATATCAAACTATAAATTTTCAGGAGCTGTGTGTGGTGGTACATGCTGCTAACCTAAGCATTGGGTGAGTGGAGATAGGATCAGGAGTTCAAGGCCAGTCTTGGCTACATGAAACCATCTCAAAAATACTCTTTTGATTTCCTTTTTACTTTTATTTTCTCAAAGTTTCCCCTCCCTCCACTCCCCCTAGTCTCTTCCCCCACCTCCCTTCTCCCCTAGATCAACTCTGCCTTCCATTTTTTTTTAAAAAAAACATAAACAAAACAAACAAGAAGAGCAGTCCCTCTCGGGGACAGCCACCAAGTTTGGCCTAATAAGGTACAATAAAACTGGGCACAAACCCTCATATCAAAGCTGAATGGAACAACCCAGTAGGAGGCCAAAGAGTCAGGACACCACCCACCACAATCTTTAGGAGTTACCTCAAGAACACTAAGCACAGAACCATATGGTATATGCAGAGGATGTAGCTTAGACCCATCCAGGCTCCATAATTGTGGAGTCTCTTTGAGTCTCTATGAGTCCTGCTTAGTTGATTCCATGGGCTGTGATCTGATGGTGTCCTCTCCTCAAACCCTCTGGCTCCTATAATCCTTCCTCCCTATCTTCTGTAGGGTTCCCCAAGTTCTGCCTAATGTTTGGCTGTGGGTCTCAGCATCTGCTTCCATCAGCGGCTGGGTGAAGCCTCTCTGATGACTGTTGGGTTAGGCACCAACCTATGAGTATAGCAGAATAACTTTAGGAATCGTTCACTGACATTTTGTCATGTTTGGTTCTATCCTGGGTCTCTGGGCTGACCTGTCTCTAGTTCCTGGCCATCCAGACAGTATCAGATGTGGGCTCCCTCTCATAACTTGGGCTCCAAGTTGTACCAGTCATGGACTGGACACTCCTGCAAGTTCTATGCCACCATTGCCCTAGCACATCTTATAGGCAGGACAGATTGCAGTGTGAAGGCTTTGTGGCTGGGCTTGATGTCCTAGTTCCACTGCTAGGAGCCTTGCCTGGGTAGAGAAGATGGCCAGTTTGGGCTCCGTATCCCCCATTGCTAAGAGGCTTCAGTAGGTCCACTCCTGTAGATTCCAGGGAGGTTCCACCGCACTGGGTTTCTGTATTGCTCCTCAGACGCCCCCCAGTTCCAGTCATTTCTCCCAGTACTCTTTCCTGACATCCCTCCCACCCCACCTGATCCCTCCTGTTCCCATCCCCACCTGCCCCAAGTCTGCCACAAAATCTATTTCCCCTTCTTAAAAAAAAATCTAGGTAAATGCATTTTCACTTTACTTGGCATTAACTTATATGAATTATTTTACTTTGGGTCATTTTTCTACAGGAAAAGAAATGAACACATGTAATTTTTATATAGAATAAACTTTATTTTTTAATTAAAGACACAGATCAAAAATAAAAGTTTTATGTACATATGACATAGTGCAAACAAAAGACCTTAAACACCATGGGTAGACACGTTGTTGGAAACAAAAGGAGATGAGTGACTGAATGATGGGGTGGGGGGATGGGCTTAGGAAGGCCGGCCTGGAACTGCAGGAGGGGGTCGCCTAGTAAAAACAAAACAAAATAATAAAAAAGAAAAACATGTAGAGGGAGAAGACAATGTTTAAATTATAAAATAAATCCAAATAATGGCATGCAAAAATATTCCACAAAAGTCTAATTCAAACGGACAAACAAACAAACAAACAAACAAAAACCCAAATAAAGCAAGAGACCAGGCAGTCATGCAGGAGAAATGAGAGCACACTGCACGGCAGAGCTAGCAGCATTCCGGACTCTCCCAAGGCGCTAGCAGCATGTTAAGGCATTTGTGCCTGTTCAAAAATGTTACCCTGTTAGACCGTGGCATTATAAATCCTTGCAATCAAACTTAGGTGAATTAGGATCAGTATTAAATATATCTTTTAGATTGCATACTTGATTTCTAACCCTAATTTTATGGCTCCCCCAAGTTATTTCTGAAGACGTAAAGGAATGATATGGTGGACAGGAATTGCTATAGGGTTCTGTTGACTGAAATTAGTTCACTCCCTTAGGCCTTCTGCTGGCACCTGACTAGTGAAATATTTTTCAAAGTGAGGAAATTAATAGGTCTCAAGATCAAATGAGCAACATCATCCCAGCACAGCTCAGGAGGTAATTTACCGTTAGGAATTTGTAACTAAGAATCTGAGGTGAATGGTTGTGCGGCAGCCTAGGATCAGTCTAGGAAACATAGTAGGCCCGGGCTGGTTCTTGGTGGCCCCAGGATTTGTACAAATTCCCTCTGTCTTAGAGCAAGGAACAGTGAAAATCCTGATTTATTGGGAAGCAAGTCCAGGGTATACAGACTCTGGTTTTCTGGATACTTCTCCAGATTCCTAGCCTGCCTCATTTCTCATGAGTTGGGGAGTCGGGGTCCAGAGTTGTGCTGCTGCCTGGCATAAGCCGCTGGAATTTGAGATGATTTCCAGCTCCAGGGAATACAGAAACCTCCATGTTGCAAGGGACAACTTTGTAGCAGACAAAGGACAGGACAAGGAAGGACTGCCCAGTGGATTCCAGCAGAAGTCTGCACTTCAATTCCCTCTTTCTAACCGAGTCACTGTGAACTGACTCTCGTGGCCCTGTGAGATCATCTCAAACCCATCCCTCTGTGGGACTTCACCTTGAACTACCCGGCCAGATATCCAGCAACATACTTCCTTCTTGTGAAGACGATAGTTGGGTCTATAAAAAGCAAAACCCCAAATGCTTCCTTTGCTCTTTTTTGAAATCTTCTGTGAGATGTTAATGGAACCAAACTGAGGGGACTTTTTCTTGAGGAGTGGTTGCTTTTCCCAAAGTCCTGAACCAATTTTTCTCTAGTCCAATTTAACCTGGCTACGCTAAGGAGGCCTCCCATCTATTTAAATGATGAAAAACTTGTTCTTAGTCCCTGACCTTCCAACTGTGGAGGGCCTGCAAGCCTTGGGCTTTGAGAGATCTTGGTAATGGTATCCCTGGTGTTTTCATGAAGAAAGTGTAATTGCATTTCTGTCAGGCTGAATGAGATTTATCACCTGCCCAGAAAACAAACTATTTTTGAGTTCTAAAGGGGCTGTAGAACACTCTAATTACCTCAGCATGGTGGGGAGGTGAGTCATTAAACCTAACAGCAAGTCCACAGTGCTGAAGAGACATTCTGCGAGCAGATGCCAAGAACACCTTCCCATGGGAGCTGGTTTGGTGTTCCAATCCAGAAACAGGATCAGACATATTATGCCCTAAAACAGATTTCATTGGCAGCAGGAAATTTGCTTTAGACATCATGGTGACATTCCCTCAGCAGCTCCTTTCTTTTCATCTTCACTTACCCCATATTGAATGTTCCTGTTGCTGTCAGGAAAGCACCATTGATAATAACAGCATCACTGGATCTGTTAGTTCGACCATGGATCATGACAGTTTTTTTTTTGCTATTCCCTTTTCCGATTTCTATATTTATAGAGTGTTTGAAGGCAAGTGCTGAACATGTGTGGACTTTACATGGAAAGACTACAAAAGTCCTGGAGTACTGAATTAACAAATTTCAGAGCTCAATAAATATATTCACAGACCCATATAATGTAGTCGAGATTATACATGCAGGTTATATTTTCTTAAATGTTCCGAAAAATAACTTCACAGATATGTTTTTTCAAATGCAAAGAAAAAGAGATGAAAACATCATTAAAAATTACTGGTAAGAATTGATGACACCCTCTCAGCTCTACCCCATTGCTACAATTTAGGCTAGTGGTGCCCTCACCCTGGGATGAACTCTTGGACAGTTTTCTTTCTATGCTCTCTCTTGTCTGTGGAATCTCACCAAACAAACTCTGCTTGTTTGCTTTGCCCATCTTTTTGGTAGCTTAGCATCCCACCACAAATGGGTGAGCCGGAAGCATGGGGAAGTGAGGAAAGAAAGGCAACAGGAATGGGGTGTCCTCACATCTTCTCTGGGGAAGTTTAACTTTAAATAGACCTGGCTTCTTCGTTCACCATAACTTCAGAAGTATAATGAAATTAATCAATGCAGTTTTTTCCCCTTGGAAAGGGGAGGAGAGAAAGTAAGGTAGGAAATGACGAGTTTCCACCCAAGGTTTGGTAAGAATCGGTGACCGTGCACACCTCTGTTTTCATGCTCCTGGTCTTTCGGGATCTGCCTCCAGGGAGCTCAGGCACTGTTGGCACAAAGCTACCAGTGCTTCCAGATGTCCGTCCTGAGCTGGGACTTCACCTTGCTCTGACACTTGAACTCATCACACAACTTTTTGTTGGTGTCCATTACTGTAAAGTAATCATCACATCCAATGGCTTTGCCTCATGCCTAGTGTCCCCAAAGTGCTGTTTCCTAAAGCAGGTGACTTAGAACACTAGTTCTGTGGGACGGTGCATGAATAAAGCTTTTCTGATCAAGGAAGTCTGAGAAGCTTGTGGACACTATCACTCGAAGAGTCACAGTATAATTTTATTTTCTTTCAGTAAAAGTCATTTACATTGTAGCTGCCATCTCCCAAAGTATACCCATAAAATGACTCTTAGTGTCTGTGTATGAGCTTTATTACAAGCTCAGGAGAGGCGCTTTGGAAGGCTTTGAATTAAGTCAGTAATTTTAGTCAATAGCTCTTGCATATATTCTAATTACTATGTCACTCCAGCACCAATAAACAACCCATTGTGTGACAATATCAAGAGTTGGGAGAAGAATGTGGGTGAAGTCAGGTTGAGTCTCATGAAACCAGATGCTAGATGCGTTTCTCAAAGTGCAATTGAAAGGTTGTGGCAGAAAGATGGGAATCTTGAGAACAAATCAAGCAGAGATTTGCAATGATGACAGAATTGCTTTGAAAATACCAATGGAAAGGTGTCAAAGAGTAATAATACTGTCCCTTGGATTTTTAGAAATTATTCTGAATATTATTAGCATACATTAGACTCATGTGACTAGCCTGGTTCCTACCCACGATCTCCCCCAGTAGGCTCTGTCCATTGAAGGCATGGCTTCTCCACTTGTGGGAAATGGATACAGAAGGAAATTGCAACTGAGAAGAGCACTCTGTCCAGCTCTCTTTCCTATAATTATATAATCCTGCTCGTGCCTGGCAAATTAAACCAATATTTCTCCTTCTTAACCTCTATTGTCTTCACTTTGGTGGCACAGTCTAGAACCATGCATGCTTAGGGCGCTATCATCAGAACTTGTAACCAAGAGTGTTTATTATCTGGAAACACAATTAGAGAAAGGATTGTCTGTACCTACTGAGCATTTATCTTTTCTTCTTACTGGACACATTGCAGGTTCACTTCCTCTTTTGTGCCCCGTGAGCAGGTAACACACACTAGCCAGGTTCTCAGTGTTTGTCTTCTGTTGACCTAAAATGTAAATAGGCTATCCTTCCTCCTACTTCCTGTTTTTTCCCACAAAGACTTCTTTTCCAGCTGCAAACTGTCACATCGCTTCTTGGCAAAGGTTATACTGAGCTGCTGTCTGAGGTTAGAATACAACAACCTATTATTTCAAATCAGTAGGAAGTGTCTCCCCCCCGCCTGCCCCTTCCTTTGAGTTACCTAATCTACTCTAGAAATCTTTTTTTAAGGACAGGAATGCAAAACACTAGCACTCTTCACTTTAGTAATGTTGGACGAATCTGAGCAAAGGGGCAATAGGAATTTACTTGCAGGTGTTCCTGAAATGCGTAGGCTCAAATGTATATAAGAATGAGGAATTGGGGATTCCTTCAAAGGTAATAATTTATTTCAGGTTCGAAATACAGTTTCACATTTTCACAATAGGTACATGACCTTCAAGGATGATACAGGCTTTAGGAATTTGCTTCAAAAATCCCATTCACAGAATCCATATTAATCCAGCATTAAGAAATTCCAAAAGTGCCAAAAAAAAGAGAGAGAGAAACAGTAAAAAGTATTTTGGCTCACGTTAATTAAAGAATAGACAGAGAAGACATTATTTGACTACTACATACTCATGATTCCTAAAAATTAGCAAAAGAGAAATTTGACCCAGAACAGGGAGAGAAGAGGAATACATACAAGTCTATGAAACAAAAGCAGTGCATATGGACTCAAACACCCAAGGTCAGAGTGCTAGGGTTTCTGAGAAATGATTTCCATAGATTGGCAGCAGTCAGTATAAGACAGTGGGGTAATTTTTGTATAATTTGAAAATATTATGAGTAAAGTTTGGGGAATTTAAAGGTAAAGGCAATAAGAAAAGTAATGCCTTGAGCTGAGTCACATGTGAAGCCCTTGACCAGAGGAATGCGAAGTCACTCCAGTATACCAGCACTAACAGACTTTAAACAGGAGATTCTCTGAGGTTCCCGTCTCTTGCTCTCACACATACAAATATTTTTACATGTATTTATATATACACAACTAACAATGCATATACTATATATACTTCAAAAACATCGTTAAAGTTTCACATACAGAGCACCACAAATTTAAACGTATCTGCTAGACAGGCAGCCTATTTTGTAAAAGACAAATTGAGTTCTTTAAGAAAGCCTAAATGATCTGATGAATTATCCATTGTTTCTCTAAAATTGGCTTCATTCACAGGAACTCTGAGTTCACAGCTAGTAGTCCTAGATGCAATGACATAAAACTCATGACTTGAGCATTATACACAATCATCTCTCACCGAACTAAGATAGTTTGGAGATCTGTTTGGGCTTTATTCTCCATCTTACGGGGATCCCATTGATTTAAAGTTATTCTACAATTTTCCAAACGCAAAAGGTTCACCTGAAAGAGTAGCTAGCATGCCTCCAAGGAATTAAGCGACCTGTTCCCTGCATGTTTGACAGTTTTGCTTGGAAAGATACATTCCTTTCATTATGCTGCTGACTGTCTGTATTCTTTCACCTTTTACTGCAGAGAACAAACGAGCATACAGAACAACTTAGCTTCTTAAGAGTCAGCTCAACAATCCTCAAATATCAGAGTTTAGAGAAAAGCTTCCAAACCTTATCCCTTTTATCAGAGTATCGCTAAAGGGTAATTCCTTTAGGCACCAGTGCTGTGGGTTTCAATACTAATGACTATAGACATTACTCTACCTTATCACGGTTATCATAAGCTTTGTGCCCCTCAGGATATATACAGTATGAATTATAAAATCTTGTGTATCTCACGTATGTTATGAGAAATGAACTACTGTAATCACAAGTTATGGCAGATCTTCCCAACATAGATCATACATTAGCACAGTTAAAAATATATTCATATTCTTACATACTGAGCCCAGATTTACACTGATATTTATGCTCATACATATACATATATATAATGCACATGTTATCACATTCATGCTTAATGGCACTTATGCAAGTGCTTTTGAACCTACTTACTCAAAGAGGACACAGATACATGTTTACTATGTATGTACTGTATTGCTGGAGACATGCAGAGAAAATGAGTACAGAGAAAACATCGACACTCGTCCTATACTGGTATCAGGTCCAATTTTGTATTTTAGAGTTATGACTACAGTCTAAAAATCACAGATTAATCTATGTGGCTACTTAATTCTAAGTTCAGAGTGCTTATATCACAGGAATTGTTTATTATGCTTTTGGATAGAATGAGTATGTACCTGCATGAACAGCGGAATTGCCAATGAATAGACCCTACTGCTCTTCTATGCTATAAACCCATCTAAAAGCAATAGTTAAGAAGGTTTTGTTAGATGATTTTTGAGAATGTATCTGTTCTAAATCAATACTATTTCATATTCCATCCACAACTGATAAATGGCTATTCCAGTTAGCCAACCTGCATGCAGAATTTAGCCTGTGACAGTAAAACTGCATTTACTTATCAAACGAGTACAGTTAATTGTTTTTCAAATCCTAAAAAAACTGGGTTTATTACGATGATGCTGCTGGACAAGATAGAGCATCATCTATTGTGCTGACCTCAGAAGCATCAGTCAGGAAGTGAGAAATGAGATGAGAACTGGAAGACCCTTCAGTCTTATATCCCCGTCTTAAGGCCTGATGTGTAGGCCACTCTGCAAACTCCGCACACACTGGAACGTCAGGCTCCACTCACGCTGCTGTCTCCTCTTAGCAGAATGAGAACCCTTCAAATGGAAAATATTCTAAAATGCATTGCTGAAATTCTGGGGGGGTGGGCTGGGGGGGTGCTGGGTGCCACCAGATATAACACAGTAGCAAAGAGACCAAAACTGTCCAGACAAATGGAGACATTTGGGACAGGGCATCTGTGGATCAAGAAGCAAAAGCCAAAGTTGACAAATGCCATTGTTTATGACCGTCTAAGATCAGTGGGAAGAAACTTGGAGAGACAAATCCCCAGTTTTCCTTGACATCCGTTTATGCTGATCTGAGACTACAACAGTGGTTTTCTGCAATACTTTCCTCTGACAGAAGGAAAATTTTGAAAGACAGCAAGATGCAAAACCACAGTAAGTACACAGCCAAACCCTGAAGCATGTGATTTGTTAGTTGCTTATTTTAGAGAACTCAAGGAAGAAGCAGAGCAAATCCTAAGAGGAGGGAGTTTTGTTTGATTATGAAGGTTTGCTTAATGTTTTTCCATTTAGCTGGGTTACCTTTTTCAAAGACAATGTGCATCTTGTATATGAGTTCCATTCACGGAGATTTTTTTTCCAATGGGAAAAATGAGAGAAGTGAGGAGTGATGATATTATGTCCCTTTTGTATGCCAAATATAAGTGGAATATAGCCCATTAGAATAAGTTCAATGCAGTGCCATTTAACTTGGAATTATTTTCTTTTTAAAATAATGGTTAAAAGTTTTTATGTCATACTTTAGGGCTACCTGCTTTGGCTAGAAACTGCACAGGAAATTAAAATGAAGTTCATATAGAAATCATGTTTGCTGCTTTCAAAGGGAGACACCGCAGTTAGTAAAACCTGATTTACTTCTGTGACTATGGGATAATGTCATGGGGCGCACAAGTCAGTGGATGCTCATTCGGCTGTCTGGGAGCAGTTAGCTGACAGCATTCCAATTGGCTTCTAGCTGTTTCCTACGTGTGAATCATCTGGCCATATGTAGGTAGTTCAAAACTTAGCCTCAAGGCTAAACTATTAGCCTCTAGGCTAGACTGCTCTTATAAATTTTAGAAATCCTGCCCATTGAAAATTTGTTCTGCCGATCAATATTGCAAAGGCATTTTCGGGAGCAAGTTGGAGCAGGGCATCTGTAAACGTGAGCTCTTAAACTATGGTATCCCTGAATTTCCATACCAGGGATGACACTTTCAATGCAACTGTGTCATTATGCTGCAGGATTTAAGAGAGCCTGGAATGGGTAGAGACATTAAAGTTGTTTTAAAGGGATCCTTGCATACTCATTTATATGTAAACCATAGGAATCATGTATTAACTTACATTTAACTTTGCTCCAGTCAAAACAATAATCATAAAAACTAAATGGAGTTAGTTACCCATGTCAAAAAAATCAACTGTAAAATTAAATATTTTTAATGTCAGCCTTCCTTCATTAGAGCCTATTAAGAAGTAAATACATAAGATAATAAATTATGTTTCCCCAGACACTTTTAGAAAGGTGATATTTTTGCTTCTTCCTTGAACTCTGAAAGTAGCTAAATCTATTGACTTATTTTTGGTTCTTACCAAAAAACCCAGGCGTTGCTTTGCTGATGCTTGAGCTTCTAGCACGAAGCACAGCCCACTGGTTCTGGGAGGAGCTCCCTAGAGCAAACCCTGCAGGCTTTTCCTCTGCTGACTGCCTTGGGCTCCTGAAAAGCTTCCACTTTCATCAGCCCTAATTTTAAAACCTTGCTTCCTAGCAGTCTTATGAAATAAGGGGAAGAATTCTAAATAGGTGATTGTGGAGTAGGTAGTGGCATTAATATCAGACAACATAGTCTTTACCATCCTAAACAGAATGTGGGGAAAACTTGTGCGGCTCGAAGCTCATTCTTACATCTGTTAAGAATTGTTATAACTGCTCTGTAGACATATGAGAAAACTCTTCAGACACATGTTGAGTAGATAAATGGTACCAAAGTATAGGGCTGCTATACAAAACTACCTTGGTCAGTACATGTTAAGACTGTCTACAGGTTAGCAGTTCTTCACGTCAAACCCCAAAGGTCTGGCATACCATGAGCAATGAAGATGGGTGATGGATACATTAGTAAAACTGGCTACTTGCCTATGGATGTCCACACATGCACGTACTCATGGTTGACCGCAAAGCTTACAGAATATGTTGCTTTTGCAGAAATCGTTAGTGATTAATTGCCATGCCAGACACTCCATTTAGTCTAACAGTGAGGATTCTAGTGGACGGATTATAGTGGGGCGAGTTGGCGATGGGGGTGGCCTCCGGCTAGAAAAAGAGAAAGAGACAGGTAAAGAAACAGGTATAATAGAACCGTTTTTTCAGGACACTGACAAAGAGCCATCGTGCGCATGCGCATGCAATTCAGGTCAAGAGGAGTAGTCCCCATCTGCAGTGATCCTAAGATTGTCACCTCTGAGTCCTCCAGCTATCCTAATTTTCAATGGAGATTGTTTATTTTTCATTATGCAAATATTTATTAAAACCAAAGAGATTTCTCCCAATACTGATACAAATACAGAATAATTTGAAAGCCACTGTGGAACATACTGCGCAGATCTCAGACAGTTGAGAACAATAGTTATAGAGCAGTGGTTCTCAACCTGTGGGTCACAACCCCTTTGGCAAATCTCTATCTCCAAAAATATTTACATCATGATTTATAACAGTAGCAAAATTACAGTTGTGAAGTCACAACAAAAATAATTTTATGTTTGGCCAGGGGTCACTACAACATGAGGAACTATATCAAAGAGTTCTGGTATTGAAGGCTAAGACCCACTGTTCCAGAAGGTGAACTGTGCTGAGGTGTGCCCCCTCCAGGAACTAATGAGGCATATTAAGTGTCAACAATGGTTTTGAACCTTTGTCTCTGGCAGGATGTTAGTTACCACTTCTCACTGCTCTTAGCAGTGGCTTCCCCTAATTTTTCTCTATTTTGCATCTAATTGTGGACCATAGAAAATCGGAAATCAAGGCTTTTTTTATTTCTTTTCTGCAGTGGTTCTGAACAGGCTAGGTGTGAGCACCCATGTAAGCTGCATGAGTGACAGCTCTATTTGGAGTCTTCCAGGGCTCATCAAGATTTGTAGTAGTATTAGCCACTATCTGGTTGGCCATGGCGTTTCTGAAAACCATCCACATGATTAAATGTTATTGTCCTTGAGAAGTTCAACATTATCAAGTCATATTATTTATTCTTTGAACACATTCATGTCACAACTGTGCTAATGAGCTTTCTCTGTGTGTACTATATACTTATATAGTACTATATACCATATACTTTGGAATAGTGTTTTATATTTCTCTAATTCAGCACATGACCTAAGTGGAAATTTTTTGACTAATCTTCCCAGCTGAGATTTTTTTTTCAAAAGACCATTTTTAGAATTGCAGTCATGTTTCTGAACTGGAAACACTAAGTTGATCGATTGGATACCTGTTTTCTGAGGTGAAACCTCACAGCTGGAAAAGGTGAAGAAAATGATGGGTGCCTCAAAACCACACCCTGTTTCCTGGTGGTTAGAGCTGGTCCTGACATCTGTGAAGGTCCTGACCTTGACAACTGTCATCTCTCAACTGAGTAACACACACACACACACACACACGCACGCACGCACACACACACACACACCACATCACAAGCTATAAGATAAAAGTCAAAGCCCAGGGGAAAGCAGAGCAGAAGGGATATTGTTGATTTAATAGTGAGACTATTGACCACTTAGCATGAAGTCATGGACAGTCCCCTTTCCCTCCTATACCTAACAATTGGCTAGGAAACACCAGTACATTCTAATTTCATGTCCTGAGCTAGTTTTACTCTTCGCAGTGACTAGATTTTAAAAGGATGCATAGAGATACCTATTGGCAGAGGAACAAGCATAATTAATGCTAGCTGTTCAGTGAACAAGACCTTTTGCAGAAAGGCTCTATGACCACCCGAACTGTAAAGCAATTCTCCACTGAGAAAAAGCAATTTTCTTCCTACAACTATGCAAAAACAATTTCCCTTTTGTTAGTATATTCTCCCATGTTTGAGATGGCCATCATCCGTATTCTTTGAGCTTACATCCCAAGTCTTGAACCTGTACCAGTTTCTCTTTTGATGGGGAGGTCACAGGTACTACGGGTGTCATGCAGTGTTTAATGTGGTATTATATGTACTTTTGTTCACACTGACTTTTTGTTCATCTTTCTAGACTCTTCTCAGGGAAGGAGGCCGTCTCTGACCTACTTTCCCCTTCTACTTGCTCCAGTGACAATGTGGTCAGTCATCACACTAGATTCTGACTAGGGTCACATTTCCATCTTTACTGCTTACTCATCTCAGTATTCCTGAAGTGCCTAGTCCACAGCTTGTCATCACGTAGTGAGTATTGGAAAGCTGGATAAATAGAAAAATAACCCTGGAAGTTAATAATACCTGATGTTATATCATCCATTGGTCTCATCACACAGAAACAGTGTTTATTAATAGTGACAGTAGCCTACATGTTTTCCAATTTTTTTTAGATTGTATGGTTTTAAATTGTGTGTGTGTGTGTGTGTGTGTGTGTACACTTATGAATGTAGGTACCTGTAGAGGCCAGAAGAAGGTGTTGAATTTCTCAGAGCTGAAGTTTCATCAGTTGTGAGTTACATTAGGAACAAAACTTGGGTCCTGTGGAATAGCGGTATGTGTTCTCAACCACTGTGCTATCTATCTCCCCCTCCCATGTTGTGCATGTGTAGGATTGAAAATTGGAGATTCTTCCTATGAATTATTTTATTATTCAGTACTTTAGTGTTTGGAATAGTACTAAACAATAGCATTGGTCAGGCGCTGGTGGTGCACGGCTTTAATCCCAGCACTTGGGAGGCAGAAGCAGGTTGGATCTCTATGAGTTCGAGGCAAGCCTGGTCTACAGAGCAAGTTTCAGGACAGGCTCCAAAGTTACACAGAGAAACCCTGTCTTGAAAAACAAAACAAACAAAAAAGTATAAGCAGAAAACAAACAAACAAACAAAAACCAAACAAAAAAAACCCCAAAACAATAGCATCCTATCTCCAAGGAGTTTGACAAATAACAACAACCTATGGAGATGTATTTTTAGTAATTAAATAGTTATGAAATATGGGAGTTGATAGCCAGAATTTAGACTTGAAGGATGAAGACTCTGCTAGGGTGTAATAATATGCTGGTTTAGGGGATGTCAGGCTATGAATTCAGTGAGACTCAGGATACAGAAGAGCAGACTGGAAACCATTGTATGCAAATATGATAGGTTAGACAAAGGCTTGTAACTCAGAGAGAAAGGAATGCAACTGAGATCTCCTGATCCTGTTCTTATCTTATATGTAACTTGCCAGCACTTTACTGCCTGAACTCCCAATACATTTAAAGTTCCTGGAGAATAGAGAATGCACATGCTGTTCTACTGTGTATATTAAAGCATTTAGTACATTGAGATTCAGGAGCAATGAATAAATATTTGCTGAACAATAGACAGATGAGTGAGTAACTGAAAAGTGCCTAAACAAGATAGCCATTGAGGTTGGAGTCCGAGCTAGGTCAAGGTGAGCAGGTCCCATGAGGCCATGTGTATAACACTTTGGTGTTGGAGACTTGTATTTGAGACAATATTTTCATATAGAAAAAATCCTAGAGCAGAAGTTAAAAAATACACCACGTATAGCTATAATTGCTCAATTATGTGGGTTTTATTTCTTATGGACTGTCTGTAGGTTTTGTTTTTTTTTTTCGTTTGTAACTCAGTCAGAGAATATAGCAAAGTTTATTCATACATTTGTGCATCGTTCATCAGCTACTATGTGGAGCAGACTGTGCCGTTTAGAAGCTTGGAATCTAGTCTTGAGTGACAGGGCAAGTGAACTGGGACAAACGTGCAAGAGGCTTCTGCGGGAGCACTACATTTTAAATATGGAACGGTGGGATTCTGGAGCTCGGCACCCCGGTGTACACTCTGATAGGCTTGAAACTGTGACCATGTGGTTACAGCAGGGGCAACAGTGGCTTGGAAGGCTACACACAGAGTTTGCCAGTGGTAAGGGAGTGTAGACCTATGACGACCAAAGGGGACTCGAATTAAATGCATGTCAGAGGGAAGAGTTTGATGGTGGGAATGGAGAATGGAAAGAAAACTGAGTATTTTGATGACAGAGCAGATTCTCATTAATCTTGTCGGCCTTGGACTGGGCTTGGGGTGGGGGTAGCGGCGAACAGTGGTGGGCAGTGGCCCAGAGAAGACTAGGAAGGTACAATTTTTTGCTAGCTGTCAGGTCTGCTATTCATTTTGTCTACCATACCTCAGAATTTAGCATGATCTTTGGTTTGGTTCATAGTAAGTTTGCTTTTTTTTGTTGTTCCAAATGAATAAATTAGAAAAACCTGTTTACTTGTGTGCTCGTTAAGGATGTCCCTGGGGCCATTAACCGAAAAAAAAGGCTTAGTAGTGTGGTGAATTAATGACAGAAGAAAAAAGTGGAAGGGTAAGATGCCACTACGGTCTTTCCGAATGATTTAGACATCTTTGGAATAGACCCAGTTTCATATCAAAGAAATCCATATATGTGCAATTAAAAATCCTGAAGAGCCTTGACCCACTCACTCTTTTGAAAGAAATGAATATTATTCTATTTCTAAAACAATAAGAAAAGCAGACTGTATTGTAAAACACTGCTAGGAAGAAACTTCAGACAAACTCTAAGACTTGTGCCAACTTCAGCACCAAGAAGGTATTACTGTTTAAATTTATTTCACTGGTCTGATTCCCAACCATTCCCATTTACAAAGACATTTACCTCACAAGACAGTTTGTTTGGGGCAAACTTATTTGTTTTGTACCAAATATTCCTCGGTTGCTTTGTTAGGCGATGGGCTTCATTAAGTAATCCATTACATTGAAATGGAGCATCTTGTATCATTTAACATTTATTGAAACACTGTGTTGTGTGTGGGAAGTTTATGGTTATGATAGAAGAGCCATGTTTCTGCTTTCAAATCAAAGGAAAAGATGTAAGACTTGAAGCTGTGGCTGCAGGGATGGCCCGTTTACAGGATTTTGGACAATGGCAGTTTTTGTAAAAAAAGTCCTATGCTTATGCAGGGTGGGTGGCATTTTGGGCAGAAGCTGCCTTCACTGATAAGGTTGAGAAGCCATCATTTGTTTCCTTCTCTTACTTTATTGTCTTTTAAGAATAGAAGTCTAATTCCAGCTGGCTTTCTTTCTGTTATCTGGCCTTGAATGTTCATGATGTGAGGCCAGTCTTAATGGGTTCAGGGAAACTCCACCAGGACAGACTGCATTGTTCACCAGCTTTGGTGTGTGTGTGTGTGTGTGTGTTGCGTGCGTGTGTGTGTGCATGTGTGTGTGCATGTGTGCGCACGTGTGCGCGCGCGCGTGTGTGCATGTGTGTGCGCGCGTGTGCGTGTGTGTGCGCGCGCGTGTCATGTGTGTGTGTGTGTGTGTGTGTGTGTGTTTAGGCAGGCCAGAGGTTGATGTTGGAGTCTTTCTCAATCACTTTTTACCTTAAATTTTTAGACAAGGAGTACCTGGCTTTAGCTAGAAGGGCTGGCCAGGCATCCTCCTGTCTCCCCTTTCCAAATACTGGAATCATATTCCCAACACACATACCACTTTTTATTTTTTCCCCCTTAAGTGTGGTTGCTGTGTATCCAAAAGCAGGTTTTTTTTCCCCTTTTGTGGCTTAAGGAATGTCACCAAGCTCAATGTTGTCCGAGAATAGTTTGTAGTAGATGGATGAAAGTATAGAAAAGTATAGAAAGCCTGGTGTCTATTTGAAGGGTCTAAAGATAATATGACTCACTACATCTAAGAGATGACATATAGTCTACTGTCAGAATAACAGAATATCCCAGCACTCGGGAGGCAGAGGCAGGCGGATCACTGTGAGTTTGAGGCCCACCTGCTCTACAAGAGCTAGTTCCAAGACAGCTAGGACTGTTATACAGGGAAACCCTGTCTCAAAAAACAAAACAAAACAAAAACCCCAAAAACCAAAAAAGAAAAGAAAAAGAATAACAGAATAAACTCTTGATTATTTATTTATATATATATAAATATATATACATACAAATTTATTACTAGGAAAGTAAGAATCAATTTATGGTACTTGAAATGAGAGCATAAGGAGAAAATTGGACACAATATTTGCTGACAATAAGTTAGTCTCTGAGGCAAATAGAAATAAAATGTGCTCTGTTAAAGTTTATTTAGACTGCTCTATAGATCTGATTTAAGTTTCCCTAGCAGGTCTGATGCAATATGCCTACAGCAACAAAAGCAACCCAGCTTTTCAATGATGACTCATTTCCATTAAGTCTGTCTCAGTTGAAGATGAGGAAAAGGATTTTAAAACAACATTGACTCAGATTATTTCAGGAGATTTACTGAAAGAAAGTGTATTTTTATCGGTTTATAAAATACACTGCATGGCCCTACTTGCACTGGGGTTGCCTCGCCCAACCTTAACACATAGGGAGGTGCTTAGTCTTAGCACAACTTAATAGGCCATGTTTTGTTGTTGCTCATGGAAGACCTTTCCCAAACAGAAACAGAAGAGGAGTGGACCGGGTGGTGGGCAAACTGGTTGGGATGTAAAATAAATAAATAAATACATATATTTTAAAAGTACACTGCATGGGGGCCAGCCTCTAAAGTAAATTTTAATGAAGCATTGCAAGCCAACTCATTTTGCATTCTTTCTTTCCCTGTGTATATACAAGGCACTATGTTGACAGATATGCAAAGAAAGGGCGTCACTGTTTGGAAAGCTTTCTTGTTAGGACTGAGACAGGTTAGCAGTGACAACAGCAGGTAGGTGCTAGCAGG
>LOJH01020354.1:0-10340 GCA_001685095.1 Ellobius talpinus
AGACAGAATATTGTATACATAATAAATAAATAAATATTAAAAAAAGAAAGAAATGTAAAAGGCGGGGCTGGAGAGTTGGCTCAGTAGTCAAAAGCATTGACTGCTCTTCCCAAGGACCTGGGTTCAATTCCCAGCATCCACGTGGCAGCTCACAATTGTCTGTGACTCCAGTTCCATTGGATCTGGCACTGTCACACAGGCATCAATTCATAAAAATAAACAAACAAACAAACGGGGGGCAGGCTGGAGAGATGGCTCAGAGGTTAAGGGCACTGACTGCTCTTCCAGAGGATGCCAGTTCAATTCCCAACACCCACATGTCATTTTATAATCTGGTGTAATTTTAGATCCAAAGGACCCAGCACCTTCTTCTGGCCTCCATAGACACTGTCCACATGTGGTTCACAGACATACATGTAGGCAAAACACTCGAACACATAATAAAACTCAAAAAAAGTTTAACTGGAATTGAGAATATAGTTAGTAGTGGTAGAATACTTCCACACACATGTCAGCACATGGTGTTCACACACACACACACACACACACACACACACACCATATACTCATACACACCATTTGGGGGGCATTGGTTTTTTAAGACAGGATTTCTCTATGTAACAGTCCTGGCTGGCCTGGAATTCACTTTGTAGACTATGCTGGCCTCGAACTCACTAAGATCCGCCTGCCCCTGCCTCCTAAGTGCTGGAATTAAAGGAATACACAAGGCAAGGGAAAGGATGAAAACTGTCTCTTAGATACTGAATTAGAAGCATCCACTGTATCAAGCCTGAAACCCCTGCTCTTGAGAAGCTAAGGCACAAGAATTGAAAATTCGAGGCTATTCTGGGCTACAAGCCAGACTCCCTTCTCAAGAGGAAAAAAGAAGGCCACTGAGATAAGCAAAGGGTGAATGCCCGTTGAGTACCAGAATATGAATGAAGTATAGGGTTTACAAATGAATATGATGCCTAATGCCATCACCAGAGGCAGCTTTACTGCTCAAGGAAATAAGATTGCCCAGGGAGCATAAAATGAAAGGTATGTAATTTTGTCTAGAAATTCATATTTTTCTCCAAAATTCAACCCTCAAAACACAATGTTTTCTAGTACCATCTACATACCAGGATATTCCACTGAATGTCATACTGCCATCTCAAATATGATTGACTCTAATTGTATTGTAGGTCAGACCAGTTGATGTTAGCATGAGCTGTGCCTTAGCCACGTTCATTGGTATTTCACAGCTGCTCATGGTTTCCTTGCCTGCCTGTACATCTGTCCCCATATAACCCAGATTGCTAAACAAAGTAGTTCTCACACCCTTCTTCGTATCTCATTTCCCTTCTCCAAACCTTTCCGCACTGCCCTGTCGTTACAATCAGTCTAACCCCACCCTACTTTCCAACACTTGACATTGTTCTCCGCCTAAAAGGGTTGGGTTCCTCCGTAGCAGCTCTCCTCTCATAACTAATCTGTGTAGGATAGCCAACAGTTAAGCATTTAACTTCTATTAAAGGAAGTTTCTAGGTGGATATGGAGGCACACACCTGTAATGCCAGCATTTGGGAGGCTGATCCAAGGAAATTGCCAAGAATCCAAAGTTGGCCTAGTTACATAGTATCAGGCAAGCCAAATACTTAACAAAACAAAGTCTAATTCTTCAACAGCAATATGTTTCGATTGTTATGAGCCTTTTATTTTCCTTTGCTAAAACTAGAAAGGGGACAGTGCTGAATTCCACATTTTTAGTCAGTTTACCTTGTGTTCTCCCTCTAAAAACAGGTGAGCAACTTAGGAGAATGGAGCACAGTAGAACTGTGTGTCCTGGTCTGAGCAGACAACCCTCTCCTGCAAGGTAAGCTTCCTCTAAAGCCCAGTGACCCATCTCATGATAGCTATGTCCTGCTAAATCCCATCGCAGCCAGTGGGTGGACTTAATTACCAGATCATATTGGAACTCTGTGATACCATTCCAAGGAACTGCCAAACTTTTTTCCTAGACTGGCTACAGCATTTTACAATCCAGATTAGCTACTTCTTATGTGTGGAATGATAACACAAATTATTTAGCCTGAGTTTCCCATCATTTTTCAAATGAGAGGGCTCCTAAAACAAAGATTAGCATTTATTGAGCACTTCCAAACGCCAGCATTGTTCGAGATACTTTGCATGATTTTGTTGATTGTATTCCCTGTGGTAAGCTCTAAGACAATAGAAAACTGTTAAATGTCAATTTCAGATATTTTTAAGTTAATATAGTAATGTCCCATGCAACTGTTGCCCAATCTTTTGGTATTAGGTGCTGCCATGTTCTAGGACTGAACCCAGGATGCAACTGTCACCCAAAGTCTCTTGGTATTAGGTGCTGCTGCCATGTTCCAGGACTGAACTGAGGCCCTACAGCTGCCACTAATTTCAAGTACTTTAAGTAGTTCTTGCAATAATAAAGAAAAAACATATTGGACTTGATGATGCACACCTTTTATCCCAGCTATCAGAAAGAAAAGGCAAGTGGATCCCTGTGAGTTCAAAGCCAGCCTGCTCTACAAGGTGAGTTTCAGGGCAGCCAGGGCTGCCTGGTGAGAATAGTAGATGAGCCCTGTCTCAAAACAAACAAAAAACTCAGGAGGACATAGTACCCCCAGGAGTGGTTAATAATAAATTCTCACCCTCTTCAAGGTCACACCCCTCCCTGGCTTTGGCTTTCTCTCCTCATTCCCAGTGCCATCACCATTAGAACAGAACCATCCATCACCTGTGAATGCTCAGGGCGCTCCACTTATACGCTTCCTGATATTCTTCAAGCTCCTAATTAGGGTGGTGGTTGTCCTTGCTGAGTGACCATAATTCCTGAATTGGAGCTTTAATAAAAGATTATCTGTAAACCGAGGCTTTAATGAAAGGCTATTTGGATATTTATCTACTGTATCAAAATCTTTAGAGACAATTTCAAGAAAAAGACAATCCCTTTCTAAAGACAGACCAGGGAATCAGAAGTCCCTATCCTCTCTGATTGGACATGTGGTTTCTAATTTTGCTCTTTAAAAACAAACCTTGTGGCTGAAGAGAAGAGTCGGTGGTTAGGAGCACCGGCTGCTGTAGAAGAAAGAGGGTGTTGCTTCAGTTCCCAACAGTCACGTGGTGGCTCACTATCCCCTGAAACTCCAGTTCCAGAGGAGCAGATGCCCTCTCTGGCCTTCACAGTCACCAGGCATGCATGTGATGCACATCCATACGTGCAAACAAAGCACGCAGACACATAAAAATAAAACTAAATAAATTTGATTTTTGCTTTGTTTTGTGTATTTGAGCTAGAGTTTCACTATGTAGATCAGGCTGGCTCCAAACTCAGAAGTATGTGTCTGCCTTAAAAGTGCAGGGAGTAAAGGCACATGTCACCACATCTGGCTAAATCTGTTGTTATTATTATTATTAATAAATAAATCCTCAGCCAGACTTTAGTTCCAGTGTTCAGGATATAGAGGCAGGTGGATATCTGTGAGTTCCAGGCCAGCAAAGGCCACACAGTGAGATCCTGTCTCTAAAAGAAAAGTATAACTAAATTAAATCTTTTAAGAGCTCTGGATGTAGCTGAGAGAGTACTTGCCTAGAATGCATGTCTAGCCCTGCATAAATTGGGTGTGGATAGCAAAGATTTGTGCAGCACTCAAAGACAGAGCCCGAGAACCAGAAAATCAATGTCATCCTTAGATATTAGTGAATTTGAGGTCATCTTGGGCTACAGGAAGCCTTGTCTTTACATAAATAAATATTTTTTAAATAAGTAAATGTAGCTGGGCAGCAGTGGTGGCACATGCCTTTAATCCCAGCACTTGGGAGGCAAAGGCAGGAGGATCTCTTTGAGTTCGAGATCAGACTAGTCTACAAAGTGAGTTCCAGGACAGGCAGGGCTACACAGAGAGACATATATAGAAGTGTGTGTGTGTGTACACATTTTTTTGAAAAAGCTGAGTGTGGTGGTACAAAACTGTAGTTTCAGCAAAGAAGGAAGCAGCTCAAGACTAGCTTGTCTCAAAAACAACAGCAGCAACAACAACCAAACAAAATATTCCAGGCCAGCTTATACATAGCAAGACTCTGCCTCAAAAAAATGAATGAATAGATTTAATGATCAAGAATATCCACTATATTATGATTGCCAATTATTAAATGCAACATTGGTAATTCTCTCTTCCAAAAAATTTCTCAAATACATTAGAATGCACTTAAGAGCTGCAGGTATTTTTAAAAAGATCTTGCTGGCCATGATGGCACTTGTTGACAGCTCTAGGGAAGCTAAGGCAAGAAGATCATTTGATTTTATTCAAGGCCTGTAAAAGTTTTCTCTTCTGCCTGCCAGTTCCAGAATAAGCACTCAGAGACTTACTATTACTTACAAATGTTTGGCCAATGACTCAGACTTATTACTAACTAGCTCTCACATTTAAATTAACCCATTTCTATTAACCATGTGGCTGTGGTGTTACCTCATTTCTCACATGTCTTGCTTTCTTGGAGGCTGACTGGCATCTCCCAGACTCTGTTCTTCTCCTGTATCTCTGCTTGGATTTTCTGCCTGATTCTATCCTGCCTTGCAAAAGGTCAAAGCAGCTTTATTTATCAGCCAATGAGAGCAACAGATATTCACAGCATACAGAGAGACATCCCACGGCAAAGACCATCCTAAGAAATATTGAGCACCTGCAGCTGGGAAGGCCCTAGACTTAGTGGGGGAAGCTATAGCTAGTATTTGCTAAATGGACTGAATGTGCCCATCAAATTGTCGTCTAAATAGTTGTGTTACCATAGCCCATAGGTTAGTGCTACCATCAACTTTGGTCAAAGAAGCTCCTTTTTGCAAGAGACAGCAGTCATCTTATAAGACTCATATTTAATTGAAAACTAAGCCATAAGTGGAAAATCTTCACGCTCCAAGGCTCAGGGAACATGGAACATGGAAGATGGGGTGGTAAGAATGTGAGAGCTGGAGAAAGAAGTGAAGCAAAATGGAAAGATGCCCTCCTCACGTGATGCCCTCCGCACATGACATCTCCATTGCACTCTTGACCTGTGCAAGACTAGGCCTATCAACATGCTGTCACCCAGGACCTACAGCTGGATAAAGGTAGCTGGGAGAGTGGTTCATAAGGTACCACCTTTACCTGCACATCTATAGGCATTAAATGGTCCCCCAAAAGAGGGGAGACGTTTTCTTCAGTGGTGGAGCCTCTGGTAAGGAGCCCATGCTCCTGCAAATAATCCCTTCTCCAGGATCCAGGAAGCAACCCAAAGGAAACTCATTGGGTCATCAAAATAAACAAAGACTTGGAAGTGAAAGAGGTCAGGGACCAACTGAAGCAGGAAGAGGACTAGAGAGAGTGGTGGGGGTGAATGTCACAAAAGAGCACTACATATACTATGACATTCATAATACCACGCAATAAGGAAATTTATGAAGTGTCATGTACTACTGAAATTCATTATTATGTATAATCAACATATACTAATAAAAATTAAAGTTTAAAAAGCAGGTCTTTCACTTCCTACAGTAAGCAATGTGACTTTAAATAATCACTAAAATGCAGGGAACTAATCTATGTTTTCTTCTGCACCTCAATGTTGCATGGAATAGCTATGAGATGACTCAGGGGGTGATTGCTATGCAAGCCTGAGAACCTGAGTTCAGTCCCCACATTCACCCACACTTCACACACACAATTAAAAGCATTAGAGGAGCTGGAGAGACTGCTCAGTGGTTAATATCCTGCTGAGGACCCACATTCAGCTCCCATATGGTGGCTCACAACCGTATGTAATGCCAGTTCCCAGGCACCAGGAGCCCTCTTCTGACTTCCGTAGGCACACACGTGGTGCACAGACATATGTACAGGCAAAGCGCTGTACTCATTAAGACATTTTTTTAAGTTAGACTAGCTGCAGTCTCCCCAACCTCCACCCCTGGAAGATCTATGCCCTTATGATTAAGTGGCCTGTAGAGATTATCCAGCTATTTGTAACTTGGTATATATTCATTCTTGGAAGGTTGTAAGATCCAGAAGGAGGACCTTTCACTTCTCTTTATTTCTCCTGAGATAATAGAGAAAAGAGTTCACATATAAAGCTGGCTGTGATGTCAGAGAGCTTGTTTTGGCCCTGTTTCTTGACCCGACTGCTCTTTCTTCACATGAAAATGATGTCAGCAGGAGCCTTACCACAGAAACTGCACTGTGCAGTGACTCAACTGACCAAACCAAAGTACTTAAACCTCTCCCAGGGTTTTCAGGCTCCCCCTTGACACCCATTTCTTTTAGTCAAAGAACTAGAGGTTACACATTTTGTGTGGTTTGAAGAAGTAATACTACCACGATACTTATTTTTCTTTGGGGTGGGGGGTGTGAACACCCAAAGCAGGGGGACTGCCTTGAGTTCAAGGTTACCCTGGGCTGGGCTACATAGTTCTTACCATACCAAGTAGGGCTACATGGCAAGACTCTGTCAAAAAGAAAAGGGAAATGTCACAGTCGGCCACAAGAGCCTGAGACTTTCTCATGTAACTGCACCCATGTTTAGCTTGAGAGGCACAGCTACATGCTCACCTCTACTCACAGGCCTGGTTATCTGTTGGATTTCAGTTTTTTAAAATGTTAGGCATGTACTCAGTGGTAAAGGACTTGCCTAGTGAGCAGGAGGCCCTGGGTTCAATTCCTGGGTGTACACACACACACACACATACATCAAGTTTCAAAATTAAGCCATTATCAGGGTGTTTCTTTCAGTTGTAATCTTAGAGTGCCTAATAAATAATTTATGGCTCAGGGGGGAAAAATACCAGCAGTGTACCAAACAGAAATACGATGTATTAGTAGCTACCAGTGTTCCAGCTTTAACCTGTTAAATGAGTCATCAGTTACTAACCTCAAAAAAAACCAAACCAAAACAAAAAAAACCCAGAAAACTTGTTTGAAAAGCAGCTTAAGAATCACTCCGGGTTACCTACAGCTGGATATACACACAATCACTCCGGGTTACCTACAGCTGAATATATACACAGAGACACCGATTTATCACTCATTCTGTTAATTACACTTTTTTCAACAGGAAATGTATATTTACTACTTTTAATATTACTGTATTTTTACTAAAAATTTCTTGAGAGAATAAATGAATCCTGGCATTGGAAGATTTCTAAAACAAAAATGAATTCTGAATCCACTGATAACAGGCAGGTTGTCAGCCAGTTCACAGCTGCTTACTCACTTCCTCAGATGAGTCGACCTGTGGCTGACTTGTCATCCCCTTCCTCCCGACTGGAAGAGGGCGGTAGACCCAATACTCTCTGGGTTGTTTCTCTGCGTTACCATCTGGTTACCTTGTAAATAAACTAAGTCTTTCTACAAGCCTTTATACAATTTTTGAAACTGAAGTCCTGTTATATAATTCATCTAAGAATGGGTCAAATTTAGAACATGCTACACAGATTTTTCTAAGAGATATTTTGTATTTTTAGGAATTTTTTCAATTCTTAAAAATAGCCATTTTTTTCTTGACACAAAAATGATTTCATTAAAAAGTGTGGTCTTCTTCTAACCTACACAAACCTTTAAAAGTTAAATCTGAACTTTATCTTATTTTTCCCCATGCATTCTTTACATATTACACACCGTGAATGTTGAGTTCCTTATGAACGTGTTCATGAGTATACTTAATGCAAAATCTGATGAAAGAAGAAAGACTGAGCAGACTGGGACGTGACTCGACATGCCCATGACAGCTGGCCAAATGCACAGCAGAGAAAGGGTACACCTGGCTGCTCTCCAAGCAAAGGCAAGACAAAGCCATAAAGGGTTCTGAAATCAGGGTTTCAATGCTGCTGTTGAAAACGAGCAACTCTGGACCCAGAGAGATGGCTCAAGGGATAAAATCGATACTGGTCCAAGGAAGCTAAGAAAAGGCCTTCAGTCCCTGGAATCCATGTAAAAACTAGATGCAGTAGCAAGCCTCTGTAATGAGAACCCTCTTACAGGAAGATGGGCGGCAGAGGTAGGGGAATCTTCTGGGATCTCAAGGGCCAGCCATCATGGAGCAGGCAGTATACAGCAGCAGAAACAAGGAGACTGCTTCAACAACAGGGAAGGCCAGAACTACTTTCTGACCTTCACACATGCAACATGACACACATGAACTCCTTGTCTTGTATACACAAATACACATAAATAAATACTTTTAAAAATGGTATTGTAGACCTGATCAAAAGCCTACTGCTGGACCTAGGAAGAGGAAACTACCATGGCTGCTTTGTCGAATGGGCATATCAAACTACCTTCTGAATGTTTGTTTAGACACAAAGACCAGTGCTGCTCTCAGACTCAGTTAGGGGAGCCTATTTTCCACGGGCAGCAGTTAATGCAGACTCATAAGTAGTTAAAGTCCTAGAAATAAGTGACTGTTGGATGCCTGTCTGTAAGCGGGACATTTATATCACATACTCCCTTCAAGGCTCAGGAAACACTGTAGAAGAGGAACACAGAGAAGGCAGGAGCCAGAGAATGGCGAGGGGTGCTGTGAAATGCTGTCTCGTGGCCATGGCAGTCATGAACTCACAGGGGCTATGGTGACTTCCACCAGACCCACGCGAGGTTCAGATAGCTGACATTCCAGCACGAACAAGAAAGGAGTTCGTGAGACTCCACCCTCACCTGCGGAACTATTTGCAATTGATGGCTGCTGGAGAGGGGTCTTTCTTTGGGGGTGGGGCCACCAGTAGATTGCCCCATGCTTCATTTCACGGCCCTACATCCATGAATACACAGGTGTCACTAATCTGATTCAGCGGTTATTTAAAAGTTATTTAAAAGAAGAAAAGGACATGATATTAAGTGGAAGAAGTCTTAGGGGAGTCTGGGTGGAATGGGAGGGGAGTTGATGTGGGAGGTCCTTCTGTCTATATGTTGCTTTTATTGGCTAATGAATAAAGAAGCTGTTTTGGCCAGTAGCTTAACAGAACAGATCTAGGTGGGGGAAACTAAGCTGAATACTGGGAGAAAGAAGGTGGAGTCAGGAGAAGCCATGTAGCCCCACTGGAGACAGATGCCAGAACATAAGCCACAGCCATGTGGCGATACACAGATTA
This sequence comes from Ellobius talpinus, assembly GCA_001685095.1. Taxonomy (NCBI): domain Eukaryota; kingdom Metazoa; phylum Chordata; class Mammalia; order Rodentia; family Cricetidae; genus Ellobius; species Ellobius talpinus. Next base: position 9,134 of record LOJH01020354.1, read on the forward strand.
ATAAAAATGGGCTAAATTAAGGTGTAAGAGTTAGCCAATAAGAAGCTAGAGCTAATGGTCCAAGCAGTGATTTAATTAATACAGTTTCTGCGTGGTTATTTCGGGCTGAGCAGCCAGGAACAAACAAGTGGCCTCCTCCTTACAACAGAGAGATTTGGATTTGATGTGATCAAGATACTTTGTACATATGTATGAAACTAAAGAATAGAAAAAAATTTAATAAAAGAGAATCTAGTCATGCAAACAAGTCCCTTGATCAATGCTATAGAGAACAGAGCCACTTGCTTTGTTCTCTTGCTCCTCACCGTTCCCTACCCTCAACCCTTTTCTCCTCAGCCAGGCTCACTGGCACGTCTCACCGACACGTAAACAGCAACGTCTGGTAGTAACATCCCCAACTCGTGCTTCCCTCATGTACTTCACCTACGTCCTGCTTCTCCACAACGTCTTCAGGAGTGCACACACATCTGACCATGTGAACTGACAGATCTGATGCACCGCAGCCATGGTGTCTTACTAGATTTGATATTTAAAATCATGCACATACCTGCAGTTTGTGAGCAGGCCCCCATTCTAAAGGCTACTGCTTTGGAGCCAGCAAGATTTAGGCTGAGTAGACTCTGTCACTTAAGCTGTGTTATCAGGGACAAACAGCTTAAATTTTTGTGCAGTAAGTCCCTTATCTATACAATGGGAGATAACATCTCCTCCTTTGGTCTGTCCGGAAGGTTATATTTAAAGTCCACAGCATACTGGCAAACACACAGTAATTACTCAACAGCTACTATTATTTAACTATATGCTCCATTTTCTGATCCTATAGATGGGGATGAAATATTCTACAATTCAGAACTGAGGTCAACAAAGGGTTAAGTCTCAGTTTGCAAATCTTAAGAGAAGCTTCACCAAGGGGCTGGAGAGATGGTGGCTCAGCTGCTTAGCAGCTCAGAGCACTTGATGTTCTTGCAAGGGTTCAATTCTCAGCACCCACATGGGTGGCTCACAACAACCTGTGACTGCAGTTCTAAGTCCTCAGAAACTCTCTTCTGACTTTTTGTACACTTGACACACATGTGATACACATGTATACACAAAGGCAAGACATTCATATGCATAAAATAACTTCAAGATATTTTTTTCTAAAAAAAGAGAGGCTTGGGGCTGGAGAGATGGCTCAGTGGTTAAGAGCACTGGCTGCTCTTCCAGA
>LOJH01020356.1:6372-18745 GCA_001685095.1 Ellobius talpinus
GCTGGGAAGAAGGGAAGTGTGGCAGACGCCATGCTTCTCCTGCCCAAGACGGACACTGGCCAGGCAGTAATTAATAGTTTTCTGTGTGGTTATTTCGGGGGTTAAGCTAGCCAGGTGGTGGGACGCAGCCCGCTCCCCTTTTACAACACATGTGGATCTTGAAGGGATCCAAGAAAGCAATGCCATGGAGTAGAATCCTATTATTTTCTGTAATCTAGATTATTGGAGCTATGGTTCCTACTCAGCTTTTCAGTTTTTACTTTGTTCTGTAAACCACCTAGATAGATAATTTCTGATAATCCAATTAATTTACCACTTTTGCTTTACCACTTGGCAGATTTCTAGTACTCAATATTAAAGAACCTTAGTTAAATGGAAGACTAAGGTGGAGAGATGGCTCAGTAACTGGGGGCTTTTCTAGAGTATCTGGGCTAGATTCCCAGCACCTACAGAGCAGCTCACAACTGCCTGTACCTCCAGTTCAAGGAACCTTACAGCCTCTTCTGAACTTTGAAGGTACCAAACATGAATGTTTTACACTTATATACATGCAGGCAAAATGCTCATACACATAAATATTTTTTAAAAATTAAAAAAAAGGAAGAGTCTCTATGCTCCAGTATCACTCCTTCCCCCAAGGACTCCTAACTGCCAGGTTCTATCCACAGAATACTCGAACTGTCCTAACTGTTGATCCCTGTCCCCACCCTGTAGAGTAAAAAGCCCAATCTCTGGACATGAAATTCCCCCAATCTCTACTGTGGAAAGCTCCACCCTGAAAAGCTCCACCCGCTTCCCAAGAAACTCTATATAAGCCCCGTATCCTGTTCAGGTCTCTGCTGTTTCTCACCGGAGCAGAGGCAGCCATCCTCCTGTTATTTTTTTCCTTTCCAATAAATCTCTTGTGTGAGGTTTATTGTGTGATGTGACTTTGTGGTATTCCTTTGCTCCTGGCTGCCAGGACAGCTTTCCATTCGAGCAGTAATACACACAACTAGGACTCTGTAGAATATTTTTAGAAAATATCATTCTTTATCTTGCTTAGCATTTTTGAGACAGGAACCCACCCGTGTAGCCTAAGCTGACCTTGAACTTGATCCTCCTGCCTCACCCTCCCAAATGATGGGGATCAGAGGCATATACCACTATACCTAGCTTTAAGAATTTCTTGAAACTGATTTCTATGGGTTAACTTTATTTTAAATTTATTACTGTGTGTATGCACACACACCCACACCACAGTAAGCATGTGAAGATCAGAGGACAACTTACAGATACCCATTCTCTCATTCCATCATGCGGGCTCTAGGAATTAAACGCAGGTTGTCAGCAGGCACCTTTACCACTGAGCCATTGTGACAACTCTAGGTAATTCCTTTAAATAAAAGTATTAATGTACCATATTGGTAATTTCTGAATGGGGACAAGTGCTATACCAATGATTAAAGCCCCATCCTTGACCATTTCTAATGTTTATTATATGCCTGACACAAGCACTGAGCACTTTGCACAGGCAGGCAACTTTCTCACTTAGTATAGAATCCAATAGGTCAGTGTATTATTCTACTTATTCTGAATTATTGGTCTTTATTAACAGCAATGTGGGGAGTGGAAAATTAAGATGAAATAGTATTATATTATTGAAACCAATCACAAAACTCAATTTTAAGAATGAAAGATATGTAATATAACTCATATAACCTTTCCCACATCCTTGGGACGTGAGTGGATGCTACTCTCAACTTGCACATGAGGAAAAATGTTCTGAGGGCCTAGATTATTTGCTCATGATAACATGGTCAGTCCACCAGCAATGGAGCCAAGTCTGAATCCAAGTACCTGGCTCCTATTCTTGCCTGTTACTGTCTACATATTAATTGGCTGTAATAAAATAAAACAAAGCTACTATACAGTAAGTGGTTTAATAAATTACAACAGCTACATAAGGAATAATATAGGCAAGAGAAATTACCATACTAAAATTTCATTGTCCTTTTTAAAATAAAATTGGCTAGCAGGGCATGGTGGCACACACTTTGAGTTCCAGCACTTGGGAGGCAGAGGCTGGTGGATCTCTGTGAGCTCGAGGCCAGCCTGGTCTAAAAATTGAGTTCCAGAATAGCCAGAGTCGTTACACAGAGAAACCCTGTCTTGAGAAACAAAACAAAACAAAAAATTGGTAAAACAATGCTTGGTCTGCAAAACTTGTGTGTTTAGCTGTATGTGGTGGTTTATGCCAGTAATCTCAACATTTACAAAGAGGAAGTAGTTCAAGGTCACCTTTTGCTACACAGCAAGTCTGAGGCTAGCCTGGGCTACATAGGATTCAATGTGAAAAAGAGAAAAGACTTTTCATACATCTGTCATACACTCACACCATGGTGGTTTGAATAGGAATGACCCCCATAGGCCCATATATTTGAATACTTGATCAGCAGGGAAGCGGCACAACTTAGGATAAAGAGGTATGGCCTTATTGGGGTAGGTATGGCTTTCTGAGGGAAATGGATCACTGAGGATGGACTTTAAGATCTCAGATGCCCAAGCCAGGCCCAGTGGTTCAATCTCTTTCCTGCTGCCTGCAGATTTGAAAGCAGAACACTTAGGAACCATGTATGCCAGCAAGCTGCCATGCTTCCCACCATGATAATGAACTAAATCTCTTAAACTGTAAGCAAGCCCTAGGTTAAATGCTTTCTTTGATAAGAGTTGCCATAGTCATAGTGTCTCTTCACAGTAATATATCACTAATAATATATATTTCAATATCAATGGTAATTATGTATGCATATATTAAGTATATTATGCAATATGCATGTATATATATTTTCAGTGTTAACTACTATTACCTAAGAGTTTTTCTGTGAAAATCTCCTATCTAGAGATGCAATCAAAATTCAATCACTACATTAAAAATGTTTCAGCCTACTGGGTGATGGTTATAACTTTCCTTGGAAGTCTAGAGAAAATGGTATTCTTCATTTCAACTTATACTCTTACCTTAAAGAACAAAGGCAGAAGCTGAAGTTGTTCTTTGACTGCTGTAGAGAAAGACCTTCCTGCACTTGCCATAAGCCATTTCAATACTATTTGGAAACAAACACATGGAATCAGTCAAGCTATTAAATTAGGGACCATAAAGAATGTGCAATGCTAATGCTCCTGACAGCTCTTTAAGTGTAAGAGTAGCTACAGTATCTCAAATCAGACTTATTTATTAGCAGTCTAACATCACCCATGGTAATGGCTATCTATCAAGTAACTGTGGATACTAAGGATAGAAAAAAATCTGCAAATTATTAATAGCCTACCAAGTACATTTAATGTATTTTAAACTAGCCAAGAATTCTGAGGTAGCTAAAATAATGACAGAGTAGCTTATAGTTACAATTCTTATGATTTTTTTAGCTACTAAAAAGGATACCCCATGTGCGGTTTTAAGAAGCTTAAGCCAGGCTCAGTAGCTCAGCTCACTCTCTTTTCCTTCCACCTGCATGTACAACTCTTAAGTTACCTTTCCAGCACCATGTCTGCCTGTATGCCACCACAGCTCCTACCATGATAATGGATGAAATCTCTGAACCTGGAAGCCACCACAATTAAGTGTATTCTTTTGTCAGAGTAGTGTCATGGTGTCTTTTCACAGCCATTGAACTCCTTATGAAGACAATGGAATAATCACAAAATATTTTGCAGAGTGAAATATGCCAGATATAAAACCACCAATTAGACTGAAATGAGCCACCTAGAATAGACAAACTCCAAAGACAGAAAGAAAGTAAAGTGGTGGCTATTTGGGACTAGGAACAGGGGAGGGAAATGAGAAGTTACTGTGAAATAGGTACAGATTTTCAGCTTGCCATGAAGAGAATTCTAAAGATGGGTTGAGTGTGGACTCATAGCCTTTAAACTACACACTCAAAAATGGTTAAAATTGCCTGGCATGGTGGCACATGCCTTTAATCCCAGCAAGTAATAGCAAGGACATTTAAACAACTACAACTCAAAATCAACAAAATATCATTTTTTTTAAGGAGAATGATGGCATATTTGGGAGGCAGGGGCAGAAGCAGAGGCAGCTGGTTCTCTATGAGTTCAAGGCCAGCCTGGTCTACTTAGTGAGTTCCAGGACAGTGAGGCTATATGGTGAACCCCCCCCCAAAAAACTCAAAAAACCCCCAAAGAAAACCCAAACTAAAATAAACAAAAATGTTAAAATCTGAAAACTTACACTTTTTTTATCAAAAGAAAAAAAAGTATGTGTCTGGGGAATCCCAAATAAACTAAAATAGCTGTTTTCAAGTGAATTTCTACCAATTTTAAGACTCACTGGTTTTTAAGAGTTTAATGCCCTGAGTTCGTTCATCTTCTTCACCAATGCCATTTTCTTCCATAACATGGTTCTGAATTTCTTCATCCACATCCGTGAGGGGTTTCAGTTTTTCTAGGACTCGAGCAGTAAACTCAGAGATACAAGGGGATGTTGTTGGTGCGGTATTTGGCAAAGAAACATCTATCATAAATATGTAGGTCAGCACACTGTTAAATGCACAAGAGTAGGCAGACTGGCATGAGAATTAAAACTGAAGTTCAAACCTTAGAGCTCAACCAAAGCAAAATTTCACAAGATAATTACCGGCAAGGTTCTCAGATCATTCCCAGAGTAAAACATGCCATATAATTCTGAGTTCAAACCTGTAGTATGGCACCTGTTCACTGCTGGTTTTTGAGTACATTGCCTCCTAATTTATATTCAGTGTCTTGTTTTGCAGAACAAAATAGTGAACAAGAGGAAGACAACACCACACTCACTGGGAACATGACTATTATGTATTATTGTTTTGTATTAAAAACAATACAAAGACTCAAAAGCTAATCAAAACCAAGAGAAAAGTCACACATACCTCCCTATCCGTTCTCTGACATTTTTGTAAACCTGGGTGAGTTTGGGTTCCAAGTACTTCAGAAGTCTGTGTAATAGCTCAGGGACTCTCCATTCTTGCTGGGCAAGGCCACCTTGTAGCACATAAAGTCGGCTATAATTTAAGGACAGAAACATTGTATTTACACTCTGCTTTTCTATGCTAAGATTATAAGATTATATTATTATAAGATTATCTATAGGATTATATTATTCCATTTTAGTCTTTTCCTGCTTTCTCTTAGATCACAATAGCATCTTCTCACTAAATAAATCACCTACAAATCAAAATAGTAACATTTGATGAAGACTGCCTTCCACATCCCCTTTTCTATATTTTTTCTACTTTTTAAGATATTTTCACCTACTTCTTATATTTACATTAAAATGTTTTTCAAACGATTTTTAGTAGTAGTATGTTTACTACTATTAAGTTTTAAAAAAGAACCATTGACCTTTCTTATTTAAAACATTTATTTAGTGTTGGTGGGGCAGTTGGGGATATATGCATGCCACAGCATGAGGGTGAAGGTCAGAAAACAACTTCTGTTTTCTTCTTCAACCATGAGGATTCCCGTAATCAAACTCAGGTCAGGCTTAGTACAAGCACCTTTACCAGCTCAGCTACCTCACTAGTCCCACCTTATGCCTTTTTTCATTGTGTGTGTGTGTGTGTGTGTGTGTCTATATATGTCTCATTTCACCATGTGGTCACCACGTGGGCCCAGGGATTGAATTCAGGTCATCAGGCTTGTAAGCAAACATCTATATTTGCTGAGCCATCACACAGGCACCTGAACATTTTAATGGGGATTTCCTTTACTATTTTTTAATTGTTCCCACTTTTCTCAACTACCAAATAAAGCCTCCTTTATATCTGCCTTGTTTCTTTGGCAATACAGGGTATGAGAGGCAAGTCCTTGACCACTATACTGTACAGCAGCTCCAGCCTATCTGCTTTGCATGTTTGGTAGCAGAAAAGAAAATGAAAAATCTGATTATGACAAAGAAGTCAGAATGGTCCCTCAAAAACTATGGCAGCACAAAAAGCTGGGTGACTTATGTTGTAGCTGGTACATTGCTTACAAAAGTCATAAATAAGCACCACAGCCACCAAAAGAAATTCATCATTTAATTTAGCACTTGGATAATTCATTTCCTGTCTTTTTGTTTTGAGACTTGCTCATGCTGATCTGGCTGGCCTGGAACTTGGTGTAATAGCTCAGGCTGCCCACAGCCTCATGTTTCTCTCCCTAACCTCCCTAGTGCAGGAATCACAGGTGTACCACCATACCTAGTAACTCATCTCCATTTATTTATTAGTTAATATAAAAATCTTTAATAATATCAACCTTACAGGTTTTCTTTTATTTACCATGCATCTACAAAGGATCCCCCTTCACCACTCAATGGTGACTCCAAAAGCAGCTCAAAAAGCCAATGAAGCTTCCGGGGATCTCTGCTTTCCTGTGTTGAAGATACAAATTAATAATTAAGCAAAAGAAGTAACTCTGCAAATCAATAATACTCAGGTATATTGCAAGTAAGTATGTAAGAAACAAGCCAAACTAAAACTGGGGAGCCAAACACAATTTAGTTATCATTACTTGTGTTAATAGTGAAAAAATAATTAGCAAAATAGGCAACTTATATAGAAGAGGCACACGTGCAACAAGCACAGTTGTTATTAACATCATGTATAACTATTACATGGCTTTTACTATGTGTAAAATACATTTCCCAAAACATGGTTTGATGTGTAGATTTAAAACTGTATTACTATGTCAGAAAAGACATCAGAACCAGAGTTATAGTCAAGGGCTGCTGAGAAGGCTTGAAAAGCACCATCTTCAGTTATGAACAACAACAAAAGGCATAAACAAACTGTCAGGATTCCAAGGGGAACACAGACTGATACAATTTGAAAGCACAGTGCCCCATAAGGGGAACAAGCAGAAAGCAGTACTTACACAGGACGTGGCTATGCAGGTTCCCCAGTCATTGTATGTCTCCACCGTCATGTTGGACAGAGCTGTTCTCAGCAGCGGGCACAGGAGATCCCAAAGCTTCTCTACCTTCTCAAAGTAAAACATAGGAAAGTTAGTGGCATACAACAATTATGAAAATTCCTCCTGGAAATACATACACACAAATAGGACATGAGTTCACAGACTACCAAATAAGTGATCTTACTATGTTACAATTCCTATAGTGTAGTATATAAATTATATGTGACCTATAGAATATAGTTCAATTTATTTCTCAGAATATCATTCGAAAAAGAGGGAAAACTTTATACGGTTCCTTATAAAACCTCTATTATAGGGAAAAGTTTTAAAAAAACCAAAAAACTTTTGAATAATATAGCTGTCACACTGGGCAAAAGGAAACCTAAGTAGGAGGCATGGGAGCTCCAATATGACATGGAATTCGGTGTGATCTTCAAAGTGTGACCATGCTTGTGGTTTCACTTAAGGTGTGATCTTCAAAGTGTGATAATCAAGGACTGACCATGTTTGTGGTTTCAAAAGTCCAATGCACAAACAACTGTGATCTGGAAAGACAGACTTTGAGTCATCGCAAGAGGAAACTAAGACCTTCCTTTTTTAGCAGTCTCACATGTAATGACCGCACTGCACAGCCATGATCTTGGGTTTTAAACGAACAGAGAGGTAGTATTCAGGATAAGAGGTACTAACACAGATTTTTTTTTAAAAATGTGATTTGGAATAGCTAATTCAACAGCAGCTCCACTAAGATGGCGGCAGGGTTTGTGTGTGGTGTATAAATCTTCGTTGAAAGAAACCGGTTTTCTGGGCTTTGCTTTGTCTTAAGATTTCCTTTAAGCTGGGTGTGGTGGTACACACCTTTAATCCAAGCACAGTGTTTCATGCATCCATGGCTAGCCTCAAACTTGCAATGGAACAGAGGCTAATTTTGAATTTCTGATGTTCTTGCTTTCCACCTTCAGAATGCTGGGATTTTAGGACCATATCACAAAGATCCAACGGAGGGTCTTGTGCACGATAAAACATGCTACCAACTGAAACCCATCACCAGGTTCCATTTTGGCACATTTTATGGAGATGAACTTGTCATAATTCAGAAGGCAGTATCATAAATGTGATGCTGATTGCTACTTTTCTACTTTTTTTCCTTTTATTCAGACAAGGCCTCAGGCAGCACAGGCTGGCCTTGAACTCTAGATCCTCCTGCCACTGTTTCCCCAGTCCTGGTATTCTAGTGTGTGGTGGATAATCAACAAAACCCAAAAGAAAACAAACAAAACCCTCCACAGATAGATGATACCATCACCTTCTCAAATGTCCAATGCTTAGAACCTCTGATTAAACCAGCTATAATTTCTGCAACACATCTCTGGGTACTTTCATGAGAATCTGCAACCAAACGTTCTAAATGGGGCTTCAGAATAGGCAGAAAGGCATCATCAAAATTTCTAAATATACCCTACAGAAACAAAGACAAAGTTAATTCAGTATTGAAATAGCATTATCTTGATAATTAAGTTTTTAATTATTGTCTACATTATTCTTCCCACTAGAATTCTTTAAAAATGTCAGTTTCAATAGTAAGAATATTGCAACTTTATATTAAAATACATTTTTGTTTCTAATACTAATAACATTAATAATTTAAAAGGTTGCCTTAAAAATTCCCAGTTAATATTAATTTAATTCATATTTAATTTCAATACCACTTTAGATTAAGAAAGACAATAGGTAAATACAAATTTTAATCAAATATTTGAAATCTATGAGCCTATAAACTGGTAATCACTAAGCTTTATGAAAAAAGTACATAAAACACAATTACCTTAAAGAGGCAGAAACGCCGGGGACTAAACTTATCTCTTCCTTTTCTGTCTTCTAAAGATAGAAAAGTAATTAACTGCTCGACAAACTTTGGGTCAGAAAAACGATCATACACAATCTGTTCTGCCTACAAAGTTGAAAAAAAAAGAACCATGTTCAGGGTTTAAATCCTACTTTAGAGCACACAATTCTGATAAAGCAAAATAAAATTTTAAGACTTTATTAGCTAGATGACTATATCTTATAGGGATATTTATTTGTGTTTTAATAAATAAAGCTTGCCTGAATATCAGAGGGCAAAGCTAGCCACACTAATTGGCAATACAGGCCAGGCAGTGGTGGCACATGCTTTTAATCCCAGCAGCCACACTAGTTAGCCATACAGGCCAGGCAGTGGTGGTGCACACCTTTAATCCCAGCACTAGAGAGGAATATAAGACAGGAAGAGACAGGAACTGAGGGTCTCAGTCTGCAGTTACTCTGAGGACAAGATCACCCCTTTGTTTGTCTGAGCCTTGGTAGGGGTAAGAACTCTCTAAAGCAAAACAGCCAAGGCACTGGCGCTTACCTCTAACTCAGCCCAAAATGGCGATCCTGCTTCCAGGAATCGCAGAATGAGACTGTGTGTGAGAGCTGTCTCTTCCCATCTTTTTCCCCTCTCTAGTGCTGGGATTAAAGGTGTGCACCACTGGGATTAAAGGCAAGCATCACTACCATCTGGTTTCTATGGCAAACTAATATAGCTGGGACTAAAGTGTGTGTCACCACTGCCTGATCTTTAAGGCTGATCAGTGTGGCTATTTTACTTTCTGCATTTCAGGCAACTTTAATGATTAAAATACAAATGAAATATCACTACAGCAACTCTAAGAATATTAAGTTTTGCTCTTCCATGGGGTTTGATGTCATTTCTCATCCTATGAATGAAAACGAAAAATGTTCACTCAGTTTGAGAAATTAAGGCTAACACTTCTTTCAGTGCCAGCTGAGTGCAATTTATAAAAACTTCCTAACTGCAAACCAAATTCCAACAAACCATTTCCGTCCTTGTATATAATAGCAGCATTTAAAGAAAGGCTGTTCAGAACCAGAAAACTTAAACAGCAACTTGAAGAAAACTTAGATCTTAAACCAAGATTTCAAGAACTTAAGCCAAGATTTAAAGTGATAATGAGGTATGTTCAATGAGGAATAAAATTGCTTCATTTTTGTGGCTTTTTTCTTTCTGTCTGTCTTTCCTTTTGTTCGGTTAGTTATAGGCTGTTTTATTCTACAGTCCAGACTGGCTTTGAACTTACAGCAGTCCTCCTGCAGCTGAGTCCTCCTCCTACACTGAGTTCAGACATTACACACACAGCTTAACTAAAATGTTTTGATTTTAAAATCTAGATATTTGGGCTGGAGAGATGGCTCAGTGGTAACAATGGTAGTACTCTTCCTAAAGACCTGAGTTGTTCCTAGCATTCCCAGCATCCATGTCAGAGGTCACTACTTGTAATTTCAGTTCCAGGAGAGTAATACCTCTTACCCTGTGGACACTTGCACCTACGTACACACTCATACACAGATAGTCATAATTAAAAACAATACACCCAGGCACACACACCCACACAGACAGTCATAATTAAAAACAATTTTAAGAATAAATCTTAAAAAAGTCTATAAACATCTATTTCTGGAGAAGGCATGATTTATATGCAATGGAAACCCAAATTAGTTATTATCTTTGCTCAAGAGCCTTTTATCATACAGAACTAATACAAGAAACCAGCAGTAAACTATACAGAGCAGTACCTCTGTATAGCAATGTCACCTCGCACCTGAGTTATGGGACAATAGTATACATTCACCTGTATTTATGCTGTAGTATAATGAAGTACAAGAATGGGGCTAAAAACAGATTTGACTAAGATGGAGCTAAATCAGTAGCCAAGATGCAATTAAAAGCACAATGAAATGAACGCTTACCTCCGTCATATCCTCCCTGTTTCTGCCAAGCTTAGGCTGCTCTTCTGCACCGGCATACACAACCATGTTCCTACACAGTAAGAGTTATATTTATAACATGAACAGAAGAAAATGATAGAGCTTCAAGAGCAAAAAAGGAGGCTCTTTAATAGATTGTAGCTGTCTGTCTTTAAGAGTCTGCAGAGCCTCATGCTCTGGTGACCTAAGTTACTGGACTCAACAATGAAAGCAAAGGCTCGTGGTTTAGATGAGTGTGTTGCCATTTACGCAAAGACGCACAGTTCAGAGACTCCCTAGCCATACTGCATGGCATTAGCCACAGCTCAGGACTGTAGTACAAGTGGGAAGGAATGAAGCATAGCATTTGCAGAAGGAAAAAAAAAACAGGAGGAATGAAAAGACCTTTAAGTGCCTCTGAACCTAGAAATCTAATCTAACAAATAAAGTTTACCCAGAAAGAAAGAAATGTTTGCTGATATGGGGGTGAACTGTGACTTACTTTGGCCAGTTGTAGTATCCCCAGTGAGTTTTTTCAACAAAGCAACTTGACTCCCATTCTTTTTTTGTTCTTGGTATATTTTTGCTATCATAATGCAACCAATGATTATCAGGTCTATCACCAGCAAGAATTTTGGTGGGTTTAGGACATCCACCTAAAAAAAAAATTCAGATTCAATCAATTTGAAAACACTAATTCCTTTTTTAATATTTTTAAGAGGCAGGGTCACTTTATGCCCTTGCTGGCCTGGAACACAAGAGATCCTCCTGCCTCTGCCTCCCAAATATTGAAATAAAAGGTCTGGACCACCATGCCCTGATTATAACTCTTTTTTTAAAAAGTAAACATTTGTTTATTAATATTTGTGTGTCTGAAGTTAGAGGCATCCCGTGGAACTAGTGTCACAAGCAGTTGTGAGCTGCCTGGTGTCGGTGCTTAGAGTAGAAACTGGTTCTTGTACAAAAACGATATATGCTCTTAAGCACTGAGCCATCTCTCTAGGCTTGCCTGTGACTCTCAACAAGTGATCACTTATTAATATTGTCTCCAAAAAGACCCCACAGGGCTGTAGATGGCTCAGCAGGTAGAAGTACTTACTGCCACTGCGCCAGAGTTCACTGCCCTAATCCACGCTGAAGAGACAAAGCTGACTCCCATAGTTGTCTTCTTCTTCACATGCATGCCATGGTATATATGTACCCACAAACACAAATTTATTGGAGTAGTCTTATGGGAAACTGATCACACAATGTCTTTGTACCCCCATAGTACAGAATACAAAAGCCTGCCTCCCTGCCTCCCTTCCTTCCTTCCTAATGGTTTTTCAAGAAAGGGTTTCTCTGTAGCTTTGGAGCCTGTCCTGGAAATCAGGGATCTCCCTGTCTCTGCCTCCGGAGTGCTGGGATTAAAGGCATGTGCCACCACCCAGCCAGAAGTATATAAGAACATTCTTTTCCGTATCAAAACACAATTCTCAGAAATCAAAAAAACTAACATTGATTCTGTCATTAATTTTATCAACACGCCTTACTGAAATAATCATCATTTATTCAAATGCATGTCCTTCATATCAAAAGAAAAACATTTTTTTTCTTTTTCTTTTAAATATTTTATTTATTTATTTATTATGTATACAATATTCTGTCTGTGTGT
>LOJH01020358.1:0-12542 GCA_001685095.1 Ellobius talpinus
GGCAGTTTCTTTATTAACCAATGAAAGTAACACATAAGATAGATGACCCTCCTATATCGGGGGGAACATTTTTGGGATCAGGTAGAAACCTGCTAGAAGGAAAACTCCCACAAATCTGAAAGTATAACCCCAGCTAAGACGCCTAGCATTAATAGATAGATAGCCTGTACTGACAATCTCCTGTAATCACATTGCTGACTACCTTAATTGTAATCAGCCTTATTATGAGGGAAGAAGCTTAGTCCTACCTCAATTTGATGTGCTGTGCATTGTTGACACTCATGTGAGTTCTACCCCTTTCTGAACAGAAAAAGAATAAGAATGGATTGGTGTGGGCAGAGGGGTGGTTGGATGAAGGAATTGGGGGGAAGGAAATGTAAAAAATTGAACAAATTTCATGAAAAAGGTGAAAAAAAGAAAAATTTGAGAAAAGAGAAATTACATAACATTTCCAAGTGACATTGTGAAAGATATAATTCTTGAGGCAGAAATTACTCAGCATCCTTGGAGATTGGTTCCAGAATGACTTCAGGGTACCAGTATGTGAGTATGCATATGGTATAGAATTTGCCATATCCCATATATATATTTCCCATATACTTAAAATTATTATACATTATTTAGGATACCAGATTCAATGGAAATGGTAGGTAACTGAGGGTTATACTGCTGAGAATGAAAACAAGGAAAAAAGTCCGACTGCTTAGTGCAGATGCATTTTTCAGGGAGCTGGCCTGGCCTCTGATGGAGTGGAAAGCATCAATCAGTAGTGTGGGCCTGGATATGGTGATGAGGAGAGTGGGAAGTTGGAGTTAGGCTGGGGAGCAAGCGCTGGCTGGCAGGGTTGGGGACAGCATTACCTGGAGTTCAGGATACTGGGCTGGCCACTGGGGGATGGGGCGAAGGAAGTGTGGGCCCAGATCTGGTGTCAAGAAAAGGAGCCAGATGCATTTTTCAAATGTTTTCTATTTATACTATGTTGAACTTAGTTCAGATTCTGTGAATGTAGAGGACTGCCAGAATGTATATCTAAAACATATTTTATAGTTCATTCCTGAATAAGAATGAAGAAAATTTTCCCCAAATCAAGAATTACCATCAGTTGTAGTAGTTTTAACTTTCTCATGCTAACCCAGGGGCAGATAGGTTGGTCACCATATTAGAAGTGCTACCCAAAATACTGACAGTTACATTGACACATGAAAAAATTCTGTGCGGCATGGCAATGGGTAAAATGACAGACTGGCTATACAGCACATTTTTATTTAGAAAATTGATTAACTACATGAGTTTTTTGAGAATTTTAAACATGTATACAATGAACTATAGCTGTATTCATTCATATTTCCTCCATATAACTTCTTTCGCTTACCTGCCTCAACTTCATGTACTTTTCTTTGATAACCCACTAATTACAAATAGTGTTGCCTATATGTTTATTCCTGTACAGCCATCTACTGAAGCATGACAAGATTATCAGTTATGACATCCTCAATAAATAATTATTTTCCCCAGCAACTGTCCACTCCCAATAATAGTGCCACAGTAAGAGGTATGGCCTGGAGATGATCTTCTTCTTCTATAACAGAATTTCTTTTCGGGATTATATATAACCACACATATTAAATATTTAATTTTTAATTGAACGTAGATTTTTTTCCACAATATATTCTGACCTGTTCCTTCTCCCCTAACTCCTCTCAGATCCTCCCTACTTCCCCAGTCATTCAAATATACATTATTTCTTGCTCTTTCTCATTAGAAAACAAACAAGAATCTAACAAAAAAGAATAAAATGAGACAAAATAAAATTTAAAAAAACTCAATAAGACAAAACAAAGAGTCAATGGGGAGAAAAAGTAGGAAAAAATATATAGATTTTATCGATATATAGATGTAGCATTGGCACACACAGAAATCTCCTAAAAACAAAATATTGGAAGCCATAACATACAAGCAAAAGACCTACAGGGTAAGAAACAAGCAGGAAATCACATGTGCAGACAAAGCATTATGAGAAAATAAACAGACAAACAAACCCCCTAAATAGCATTAATTTCATTTTATGTTATTCATCTTTTGCTGGGCATGGAGTCTGGCCTCAAGAGAGGTATATATACCCAGTGAGGCTTAATTACAGAAAACTGATTTTTCATTTGCCAGCAGTAATAAACTGGAGACAGTTTCTGGGATGTAGGCTTGTATCTACTTCTATTCTCAGTGCTTGGAAGCCCATCATCCCAGACATGTGCAGGTCCTCTGCATGCTGCACAGGTCTCTGTGAGTTCATATATGCACTGGTCCTACTGTGTTAAAAAAGGCCTTATTTTCTAGGTGTCATCATTCTCTTTCTCTCTTACAATCTTCCCATCTCCTCTTCCACAGAGTTTCATGATACTGAGTGGAGAGAATTGGTGGAGACATACCATTTAGGGCCAGGTGTTCTAGCTCTCTCTCTCTCTCTCCCTCTCTCTATCTCTCTCTGCAAATTGTGCATCTGTGAGTTTCTATATTTATTTTGATCTACTGCACAATGAAGCTTCTCTGATAGTGGGCAAGCAAGAAACTGATCTATGAGTATAGCAGAACGCCATCAGGAGTAATTTTGTTGCTACATTTATTTAGTATTAGTATTTAGTCTCTGGTCTACTTATTCTAAGGTGCTTGGCTACATGATCAGTGCCAGGGATGAGTTCCATCTCATATAATGGTTCTTAAACCCAATCAGACTCAGATATCTTTTAATTGCTCCAACAAGTTTTGGGTTATTATTGCACTAATACACTTCTGGTCACCATTGTAGATGGAAAGGTCTGTAGGTGGGCTGGTATTTATCTTTCTGATGTGCTAGCATGCAGAGTACTTTTCAGTACCCTGACCACTATTCAGGAGTGGTGAAGGCTCTAGAGAGGAAACAGCTCTACTTCTCAGTGTTCAGTAGTTTGCGGAGTAAGGAGAATGCTCCTCCATTGCTGGGGGGGGTACAAAATTGTACATCACTCAGGGTGATCTTTTTCTAGCTCATCCATTTACCTGCAAATGTAATGATGTAGTTTTATTTAACAGTTGAATAATTTCCATTGGGCAAATATACCACATTTTCACTACCTTTACTTCTGTTGATGGACATCCAGGCAGTTTTTAATTTCTGCCTATTTATGTTTAAATTTATGCTTAAATAGTTTCTTTGATTTTGATCTAATACTGGTAGGCCATATATTTCAAGAAATTGATCAACTTTAAATTTTTTAGACGATGTCCTTATGATTTGCTGGATTTCCTTGGTATCTGTTGTGATTTTTCTATTTTCATTCCCAATTTTACTAAGTTGGCTCTTTTCCTCCATCTTTTATTTAATTTTACCAAGTATTTATCAGTCTATTTTATTTTCTCAAAGCATCAACTCTTTGTTTATTGGATCTTTTTATTTTTGGTTTGTATGCTTCAATTTTGTTGATTTCAGTCCTGGGTTTGATATTGCTCAATATCTACACTTTGGGTATGTTATTTCTTTTATTCACTTATGTATTTATGTATTCATTTATGTATTTATTTATTGTTCTCATAGATATCACATAAGTCACTAAGTTATGAGCAAGATATCTTCAGTTTTCTTATGTAGCTTTCTCGGAATTTTGACTCTTGGTCTTGTGGAGGTCATGTGCAGGTAACCATAGCATCTGTTAGTTTATGAGTCTGACAGCCATATCACGTCCAGAAGAGCAGTTCATTCATTTATCCCCACTATGTAGCTCTTATATTTCTTCCTTTGCCTTTTCCATGTTTCATAAACCTTGACAGTAGGGTTAATAAAGCAGTTCAGTTGAGGAATGAACACTTAGAGTATGTCTCTTAGAACTTTGGCTGCTAGTTGGGGATCTCTAAAATGACCACTATCTGGAGCAAAAGAAAGGTTCTCCCATTAAGATGAAAGAAAACTAGATCTATGGGCACAAACATAACTATTCAGTCAATTAGGTCAGACGATCAATCAGCAGAATAACAACAAATGCTTTATTCAAGGGCTTATGATCTAGAAATCATGGTTTTTGATCAGGATTATAATTTCAGGCACAAAATTTCCTCTTGTAGAGCAGGCTTCAAATCAGAAAGTATTTAGTTACTGCATAATAATCATGACACGATAGCACTAGTAGGCATATCTTGCTGAGAGATTGACATTGCTGTGTATAGAGTCTAGTCCTTGGTAAGACAATTAATGTCTATTCTCCCCTAGCATCCTGTGTAGCATCTTTGGTCACTACAGCAGCCAGGCAAATGGAAGAAGTTTCCTGGTCAGTTTATGATTGATTTCTCTATGTCATGAAGCCAGAGTATGTGTGATCTTCAGAAATATGCTCTTACTATTTAAGTTATGGTGAGCAATCAGGGGGCAATAAATTGTCTTAATTCTAGGACTTCTAAGGCTCCCCAAACTGGTAATTCATGGGGGCTATTCCCTGCCAGAATATTTATTTACTAACTCACATCTTCTAGAATCAGCATTGTCCACTCCTTTCCTCTTTTTTTCCCTGCTGTTATTCAAATGCCTTGAATAAATTTAAATTTAGTAAAGATAAAGGAAAAACTAAAGTTAGATTAAAACTTCACTGAGAAAAAAATAGGTCAAGGAAATGAATATTTACAAGGTTTTCCCATTCATAGAAGCTCTACCACTATTGTGACAATTGGTGTCATTTGAGATTCTCTGGGAGACCCTCATTATGAACGTTGCATATGGCTTATCAGCATCACCTGTCTTATTTGTGCAGTATCCACATAGAAAAAAGCAAAAGGAGCTGTGCCATCCACCAGTCAATGCTGTGTGACTATTTTGTGTACCTGTTGATATGACTTTGTTTTGTTCTCATCGATCTTCGTGTCTTGGACAGGAATATCCAGCTTTGGCTGTGACTGTGAAGGTATCTTTGCTTAGGGAATACCTTTCTCTAAAGGTTTTAAATCCTCCTCCAGTGTTAAGAGCAACCTTTAAGCACTGTTTGGGTGAAGCTTAGATATGGTCCACTAGGGATTCTGGTCTTCAGAAGTAGCTACCAGCTGATTTTTGTAGCTGGTTCTGGCCAATGCTAAAAGAAGTTTGTCTGTTTAGTGTTCAAAGTCTTGCCTAATGTACAAAGCCTGATCCTATGTCTGCCCAAGGCATGGATAAATTTGTTTCTTTCAGAAATCTTTGATCTCCAATAGCACTTATGTAGGGCAGATGGTCTCCAAGAGCACCAGGACTTTGCCTATAGGCCCATGCTGTCACCTGTCTCTATGTTGTCCTCCAGAAATTCATTGACACTAAACAACTGTGATGAAATTGACAAATTAATGAGGAGAGGGGTAACTTGTGCTCTCAAAAACAAAATGTCAGTTCTTTACTATAGCTTCTCCTGGTTTGTGGTTACCCCTTTAGTGTGTGTCATGCTGTGTTTTAGTATTGCCTCCTGGATCCATAACAGAGATGAGCACAAGAATGACACAGATCACATGTGCAGCACTATTTTCTTGCAGGGCAGCAATCCAACACTGCAGGCTATGTGCATCATCAACAGTCCTGACATCTTTCTACAGCCAACTCTATGGTGCCAGTTAAGAAAGTATTTAACCACAGGTTCCTGGCCTAGTCTCCTTACTGGTGGTACTATATTGGAGCAGTGGATTTGTGGACCCCTGATGAGAGTCCATTTGCAGAATTTGCTAACTTTAGCCTAAAGTGCTCAGGAGAATACCTGGTTGCTAGAAGAGGACTTCTGACATTAAAATTTTGACCTGCGAGTTCAGAACTACCAAGAAGAATTTCCTTCCCAGGTTTCTATGTGCTGCTATGGTTAAGACAGGGTGTTAATACTCCTAGGTAGTTATTTGAAGGTCCATTTCGGGGTTAGGAAACTGCAGAAGCAAGAAGATACATACATACCATTTCAACAAGACATGCTCTGAAGAACTGCTTAAAAGACAGTGTTATTTCTACTTTGTTCTCCATGTAGAGAGTATGCAATTATATAAGATCAACATCTATGCAGAAAATCGCATAGCAATTAATACATGAACACCTCAAAGATTGTTCATGAGCCCCACCTAGACTATGAAACACAGGCATGCCTTAAAGACATGAGCTTCCAAATCTCCAAAATAATGCAAATGATATTTAAATCCCTCTACTTGAGATTATCTTCCTCCTTGTATTAGTAACCCTAACATGACCTTGACTATTGCAAGACAAGATTTTACTTTCAATGTTGTTGTAAGGATAAGAACCTGCATTTGCATTATGGGGCACCAAGAGATCCTGGGTTCACGTCTTCCTTCAAAACTCTATTGAATGGTGCTTTGAAATATTATTCACTTAGTCCTATCATTCATATGAAATAAAATGACTTTGCTCATATTTTGAAATGTAGGAATGGATACATAATGGCTACCAACTTATCTAAAGTCCAACCAGTCCCACTGACAATGAAGGAAATGATGCCAATACGCTGCCTTTCCTTGTAGGCCTTCATCTCTGGCACAAATAACAGAAAAGGCAAAGTATATGTTAGTGAAATAATTTAAACGTTGACGGATGTACTTGTGTCACTGTCCACGAATTTGAATCGGTAAAGAAGAACACACAGTACTGAGTACAAAAGTAACCGTAAGGCAGAGGATGGGGGTGTGTGAAGAGCTGGGGGAATGTCTGCAGCAAGTATGACCCTCTTTTTCTCCATTTTTATATAAGAAGAAACATTTCTCTGCTGCCAATACCTCCCACTTCAAGTCTGGAAAAACGTCTTGAAAAACTCAAATGTTTGAAAGATTTTTTTTCATGAGCACCTATTATAACCTATAAGATAATTTGGCAGAATTGAGTTTTAGTAATAAGAACTCAGCAAAAATATGTGGCCATGTCATGCAATCACAAACTAGCCATTGTGGAATCTAAAATATCTAAATGTGAATCTTAGCTTCTGCCACTTATATGCTGTATGATATCAGTTACACTAAAGAAAAATTCTTCTGATCTCCAAATCCCCAAAGATAAAGATGAAATTATAAAACTCCTTGAGGTATTTAATGTGAAAAAAATAGCAAAAGCAAGACTCCAGTGAGAGCCTCTCCATGAAAGCACTTTCTTGGTGCGGGTCCTTACAAACTAAAATGCTATTTTAGTGTCCTTAGGTTTAGACAATTTGCAACAGTTATTATTTGACGACATTTAGGTAAATATTTCATTATTCTCAAGTCATACATAGTGCCTTACTGGCATGAAAAAGTCCACATATTTGCTACAAAGCTAACTTAACTTGGTGGACTCAGGAGTGCAAATGAGAAATAGAAACAAACTGTGCAATAAATTCAACCCTTCCTGCATTACATTAGAAACTATACTTGGATGTTCATAGTCAAATCTTAGAGTAGAAAAAAGTAGTCAAAACAGGTGCTAGATTAAATTGGTTGGTGAATTTAAAGAAACCGATGAATTCATTCCAATCACATGAATAAGCAGGCAGCCTCAAGTACACATGTGGAAAAATCTTGCTTTTCTTTTTCCTACTACAATTTTCTTTTTCATTTCAGGTTACTTAGTTTCCTTTTGACCAGAAGCAATTAAACCACCTTATCTCATACCTTATGGTAACTACACAGTGTACCCCCACATCTTGTGAAAGAAAGATAATAAGGTTGAGGGGGCCAAGGTTCCTCCTTCTTGTTCCTGATGCAGCCATCTAAAGTCTGACTCAGAGTTAATCCCTGGCTTATTACCCCTCCCTCAGACATTCACCCAACTCTGTCCCAGGGACTTGGGGTCAAGATACCCCAGCTAACTGCTACTTTTTGCTTCTGTTAAACTTCTCCCTTGTTTTACTTCCCCTGCAACTACCAACAAGGATATGTTTTTGTCTTTAAAATTCAGCGCAGAAAGTGGTTGGAGCTGTTCTGTGAAAACTTTTTCTCTCCAGGCAGTCTTTGGCAGTTTAATAAAGACTCTCTAACTCATAATCTGATTCTGTTGAGTGGTCTTTGGGGTCTTTGCCCCATGCTAACAGCAAAATTCAGCTGAGGTTTCAACTGACATTCAAGATCCCCTGAACTACTCAACTCAGCCCAACCTAACTCAAGACTGTCATTTCCTACCATTTCCTCACTCTGGCAAGCTTTCTGAGCCAAGTGAGAAGCCCCCAGCTCTGGGGAGAAGCCTTCAGGTCCAATTATGTTATATGTTTCTTTATCAACTAGAGACTTGCATAACTGGAAATACCATAAACACCCTTTCACTGAAATCCCCAGGCATTCATCTCTTAAGACTGACTTCTATACACACAATTTGACATGGGACTACTGCCAACAGCTACTGGCTATCCTGTTTACTTTGGAGAACAAGACCACATAAAATTGGAAGTTAAGAAAGTGGTCTTGGGCCCAGATGGAGGATACTGGATGATAATGATTTTCCTATAGAGAATTTATTCTCCTCCAATTGACCCAGTTGGGATCCTAATACCAACAAAGTTAAGGAAGCTCTGGATACCTACCTACAGACTTTTCTGGCTGAACCCCAAGTGCTGGCTCAGAAGCCTACCCATAGATCCAGAGGCACCAGAGAATGAACACACAGTGTTTAACATTGCTCTTGTGACCCAGTTGCCCCAGAGATTAGGAAAAAATACAGAGATTAGAATTTTAACATATGAATAGATCTTAGCAATGGTTTGGAGTGTTAAAAGTATTTAGCAGTCCAAACTTTTTCTAGGGATAGCCAAAAGAATAAAGATTGATGGGAACCATAGTGGCCATTCTATGAGAAAGCCAAGTGAATAAATTGTTCAGGCATGAAAAGTGGGAAGGCTAGGAGACCATACTCAAGCCACTTTCAAAAAACCAGTGTGCCTACTCTGAAGAAAAAGGACATTGAAAAAAAATGAATGTCCAAACAAAAAGAAAAATACTTTATAGGTATTTCACCCAGAAAAAATTAATGAATGTTCCAGGCTACTACACTTTGAGACCTCAGAAACCTAGGGTGACACCAAAGTATGGGTCAAAGAAATAGACATTTTAGTTGACACAGAGGTAACTTATTTCATCCTCCAAAAGTCCCCAGGTCAGCTGACTGACCAAAAGATTGCAATCTAGCAGGTAATCGGGAAAATAGGCTATTAACCCTGGACTACTGTTCACTCCACTGATCGTAGAAAGGAAACAAAAAACTATTCCTTTTTGGTAGAGATCATGCCTAATGATCTCTACATGCCATTAAGGCAGAACCTTTTGCCTAAACTCAAAGTAACCATTTCCTTTTCTAATAAAGATGTACAACTGGACATACAGTCGCTTACCAAATATTTTGTCCTGCACACTTTCAGAAAAGTGCCTAATAGGAAAGCCCAACTCCATCTTGTGAAAACATTCAGAGTATCACACAGAGAATCTCTGACATATGAGCAGAGCCCAGCCCTACAGAGCTGGCTAGACACCTGTAGCTGTTCAGTTAACAAGCTCAGCTATACCTGTTCAGGTCCAGCAACACCCTATGGCTCTAGAAGCAAAGAAAGGGATTGTCGTTCACATCATCCCTCCCAGGAAGACAGACATTCTGATACTCTGCCAGTTACTCTGGAACACAATCCACTGACCATCAAGAAATATGGAAGCCATGTCTATAGACATGTCCAAGATCTAAGAGGGGTTAAAAAAAGAGGATCAAGATGATTCATCCTAAGAGCCAAACCCCATGAACCCAGATGAGCTTAATTCATTCAAAGAAAAAAGTGTACATATACAGTCGTTGACTTGAAAAATACATTCTTTGGTATTCCCTGGCAATGGAGAGTCAGTGATCTTTTTTTATTTTTTTTCAGATGGACAACAGATCCAGAAGCAGGATATAATGGACAACTTAAGTGGAATTGTTTATCTCATGGACGTAAGAAATCCCTATTCTGTTTGATGAGGCGCTGAGTGCTGATCTCTTGTCCTTATAGCAGGATTTCCTGAGATGGTACTTTTACAATATGTACATGACTTCCTTTCAGCCTCAGAAAATGAATGAGACTGTAGATGAGACACTGAAGACTGCTGTGGGAATTTTAGAATTTAGGCTACAGGCTATCAGCCATGAAGGCCCAGCTTTGTATTTCAGAAGCACCCTATTGGGGATACTAAGTGTAATGAGCACAGCAGCCTTAACCATTACTGGCTATTCTTGTAATCATAACTCTAAGAACTAAGAAACAGATCAGGGAGTTCTTAGGGGCAGTCATGTCCTGTTGCTTCTGTATACCATCATTCACATAGATAGTGAAGCCTCTATATGCCAGTATAAAAGAGGCTCTGAGCCCTTAAACTGGACAAAGGCTGAATAGGTTTTTGAAACCTTCAAAGCTTCCCTGACCTCAGTCCTGATGTTGGCACTCTTTGACGTCTCAAATTCACTCCATCTGTTCATTTCTGAGATGAAGGACATTGTGAAAGAAGTTCTGAGCCAGACTTTGGGATAAGGAAAACTCCCTGTGGCATGCTTGTTCAACTGTGTAGCCAAGGGATAGCCCACCTGTTTCAGAGCTGTTGCCACTACTGCCATCATGATAAAGAAAGTGCATAAGTTAACCTTGGATCCAGATCTCCTCCTCATAGTTCCCCATGAGGTGGAATCCCTTCTCAGAGGGACCAAGGAAGGCATCTGTTGAAACCCTGCATAACCCAGTACCAAGCCCTACTGGGTTATGGTCGAATCGGGTTTAAGAAGACATCTACCATCAATCCTCCTACCCTCCTACCCAATAATGATCTGGAAATGCCCATCTATTATTG
This sequence comes from Ellobius talpinus, assembly GCA_001685095.1. Lineage (NCBI taxonomy): Eukaryota > Metazoa > Chordata > Mammalia > Rodentia > Cricetidae > Ellobius > Ellobius talpinus. Next base: position 10,801 of record LOJH01020358.1, read on the forward strand.
TTTTGAGATGAGTACAACCCAAGGAATCTGCCAAGACAAAACATGTAGGATCCTGATGCTATAATCTACACAGATAGGAGCAGCTTTGTCAAAGACTGAATTGGATATTCAGGAACCACACTAGTCACTTCACCTGGGGACAATTTGGTTCCAATCCCTGAGACAGGTACTTCAGCCCCAAAAGCAGAGTTGATTGCTTTGATCCAAACCCTCATTTAGGGAAAGAAAAAGTTCACTACCATATACCCTGATGGTCACTATGCCTTAGCCACAACACATGTCTATGGCATGATATACTTCTAAAGAGGGTTCCTTACTGCTGGGGCAGAGGATATTAAAAAAAATAAGGAGGAAATCTTAGCCCTCCTGACAGTGATTTGTCAAATCTTAGCCCAAAGAGTTGCCATCCTCTCTATGATGACATCAAAAGGAGGGATTTCCCGAGGAAAGGAGTAACTGTTCCATTGATCAAGAAACACAATATGTGGGGGACATTTACAATCATCCTTATCTCAGGCAACACCCCTAGTTTAAGACCCTAGATTATAACCAAGATGAAATAAAAGATACAAAAAGAAAAACTGAACAAGTGGAACCACCAGTTTGATAGAAAGTCCCAGATAGAAGAATTATTCTTCCTTAAATAAATGCCAGAATGTTTATCACTGAACTCCACTGGGCCACTTCCACCTATGATTCACCAAGCTCTCTAAGTTACTCAAACATTGGTACATACTGCATTAGACATTTTAACAAAAGACACTTCAGCCAGAGACATGTGTCCAGGTAAACCCAAAACAGAAAGTCTTTGCTCAAGAAGGAAACTGAATGAGATGACAGAACCTGGTGAACACTGGGAAGTTGATTTCATTAGTCTGGCTGACTACAAATATTTGCTAATCTTTAACATAATTTGTCAGCTTTGGTAGAAGCATTCCTCACCTGAATTGAGAATGCTCAAATAGTAGTTTAAAAGCTCCCCTAGGAACCAGTCCTCCAATTTGGCCTGTCTCTAAAAATATTTTTTGACAAAAACCCAGATTTCACAGATTAATGGCTAGGTCATTAAACTTTAATTAACAACTCCACTATGCATTTCAGTGTCAGAGTTCTAGTCAGGTAAAGTAGATAAGCAAAACATTAAAGGAAACCCTGAGAAAACTAAATTAAGTGTCCATTGAGTGTTGAATAGACCTCCTTCCTTTCCTGTTGCTTCATGCTCACTGTATCCCATATAAAAATGATTCATGGCTTATGAGATTATGTTTGGTAGACCTTTGATATGGGAAGGCCTTCTGCATGTGTGTTGCTTTTCTTGGTTAATGAATAAAGAAGCTGTTTTGGCCTGTGATAGGGCAGAATAGAGCTAGGTGGGGAAAACTAAACTGAATGCTGGGAAAAAGAAGGCAGAGTCAGTGAGAAGCCACATAGCCTCCACCAGAGACTGGAACCTTGCCAGTACACCACAGCCACATGGCAATACAGAGATTAATAGAAATTGGTTAATTTAAGAAGTAAGATCTTATTGGCCAAATAAGGAGCTAGAGCTAAACAGTAATTTAAATAATATAGTTTCTGTGTGATTATTTCAGTTCTGGGGAGTCAGGAAAAAACAAGCAGCCTCTGGCTACAGTTGGCATGCCAACATGTTTGACTATATTCACATAAAACCTGAAAAAACTGAATTCTAGACACAAAAGAACAGAGTTAATCATGGCTTTTTGGTAGCAGCATTTTCTTGG
>LOJH01020360.1:6237-19883 GCA_001685095.1 Ellobius talpinus
CTGCCTGCCTGCCTGCCTGCCTGCCTGCCTGCCTGCCTGCCTTCCTTCCTTTTTCTTTCTGTAAGTCCTACTTCCCTGCTTGCTCTATGTCTGGCTGGCTGGTGACTGCCTGGCTCACTGTCTCACTAGCCTTGGGCATTTTTCCCTCATTCTCTTCCTCTCTTCTCAAGCTTAGATTCCTCCTCCAATTTATTTGCTTTGCCTTCCAACTCTGTCTATCCCAAATTAGCATACAGAGAGAAATCACTAAGATCAACATAGAACTCAATAAAAAGATGAAAACAGAGACCAAGAATCAATGAAAGAAAGAGCTGGTTCTTTGAAGAGATAAGAAAGACCAATAGCAGAGACAAAAGTGGGTGTTACAGCAAATCCCAGGGAAATTCACAAAATCATGAGCTCTTATTTTAAAAACATATATTTTATTAAATTGTAAGATCTAAAAGAATTTTTAAATTTCTGGATATGTGTGACCTCCCGGAAGTAAGCCAAGATGAAATAAACCATGTGAATGTCTATAACAAGCAGTAAGACTGAAGCAATTAATTAGAATCTCCTACTACAACAACAAAACATCCAGCTCTTGTTGAACTGACTGTGTTATTTTGCTACACCTTCAAGGGACTAACACCACTAATCACCAAACTATTCAATAAAATAGAAATTAAGAAACATTACCAAACTTTCTCTCTTGTTGAAAACAGGGCATCATACTATGCAGCCCTGGCCGACCGACCTGGAACATAAGAAGTGTAACAGGCTCGCCTCAGACTTGCAGAAATATGCCTTCCTTTGCCTCCCAAGTGCTGGGTTTAAAGGGCTGCATGACCATGCCAAACCTTCTCATTTCCTTTTGAAGCTAATATTACAAAAATAAATAAAGACACAATAAACAACAACAAAAAGCCTACCAATTTATCTGATGAACTTAGAGCAATAAAATTCTCAAAAAAAACACTTGCAAGCTAAATTTAAGAACTCATCAAATATATTGCTCACCATTATCAAGTTGGTTTTACTCCAGAGAGTCTGTAATAGTTTGGTATATGTAAAGCTATAAATGTCATAAATCACATAAATGGACTCTGGCATAGAAATTACATGGTCAACAGACACAGAAATTCTTTGAAAAGATCCAACACCTCTTCGTATTTAAAGTCCTAAAAATCTCAGAATATAAGGAACATAGTCCAATATTAAAGGGGTATTTGTAAAACACCCACAGGCAACATGTTAAAAAGTTCATAGAATCCTATTCACGGTAGCCTTAAAAAAATGAAATCTATTGTAATAAATTTAACAAAGCAAGTGAAGGCTCTCTACAATGAAAATGAAAGCACTGAGGAATTAAGTAGAGAATAACACTAAAGAATGGAAAGAAGTCCAGTGCTCATGAATTGGAAGAATCATTGTTGTGAAACTGGTTATCCTACCAAGAGCAATCTATATATTCCATACAATCACAATCAAATTCCAGTTCTATTCACCACAGAAACAGAGAAAAATTTAATGGTAGAGAAGCACAAGAGATCCTAGATAGACAGAAGCCTAATTTGATAGTTTCAGGAAGAGAAAGCACCGCCAGGGAGAGTAAACACCTTCCTTCCATATCCCTTGATCAGACAACCCCTTCGTTCTGTTCTGTCTTCCCACTTCGGTGAACATGTTCTGTAATGAAGTGGATCCACAGAAGGCTTTCCAAGGATGTAGCACAAAGCCGCACGTACTTTACTAATTTAGAAGTCTCAGAGCCCTACTCTCACCCTTAATTTAAACAAGCAAATTCTTACGGTATAATATAAGATTTCTTCTAATTGTATTGGATCAATATCAAGAGAGTTCTGTTTGTTTCCTAACAGGATCAACAAGATATACTCAGAGTGGACAATGTCTTGATAAAGTTTTCACGATATACTACGATCACTTGGGATTCTTACACAAACTGACTCCAGGACGCTTTGATGCTGGTTCATCAGTTTCACACTCTCGAGCTCTTAATATTTTTGGAAAGGTCAGTAACATGTTGTACTGAAACTTTGCCTTGCTTTGAGAACAGATGCCACATTCTATGTGCAGGCTAATGAGACAGTGTTTGCCTTAATACAAACCTTTTTAATGTTTTAAAATTTTACATATACATATATAAATATATGTATAAACTTCTCTCTCTGTGTGTGTATGTGTGTGTGTACATATAAGGGCAGGTGCTTGTGGAGGCTAGACGTGCTGGGTCTACACTAAAGCTGGAGTTCCAGGCAGCTGTGAGTCACCTTCACCTGGCAGGATACCTGCAAACCAAACTCAGGTCCATTGCAAGAGCAAGTATGTGCTCTTAACAGCTGAGCCATATCTCCAGACCCATCAGGACAAACACTCTTTGCTAAAGGAAAACTTTTATACGTCTCCAGAATCTTCTGGAAGCCCCACAGGTTTCCTCTTACAAGATTTCACTGCAGAACATGTCTAACACAGATCTGTTACAAACAACTCAGCTCCTGGTGCAGTTATTGTTTAACCTCACGATGTTGGCCTTGAAGATAAATGATTTTGACTTATCCATGTTAAATAGATCTGCTCCCTAGTTTATTCCTTGTTAACGCCAACATAGAGCACAGTTTCTCTGCCCTTCACAGAAGATAATAGATGCATTTTTTTTGAGGGAGGTTTCTGAGACAGGGTTTCTCTGTAGCTTTGGAGCCTATCTTGGAACTAGGTCTGTAGAGCAGTCTGGCCTCAAACTCACAGCTGCCTCTGCCTCTTGAGAGCTGGGGGTAAAGCCATGCACCACCATTGCCTGGCTATAGATGCGTATTTTTATTAATTACAACATATAATCTACTATTTATGGAAAGAGAATGGGCATAGGTAGAAAATGATTACTCATCAAGAAAGCAGCCAAGAGTAAAATGTGTTTCAATGGAATTTGGTAAAATTGTCATTTTGCTAAAGAAAATATAAAAAAGAATGGAAAGAATGGATCTCTTTATAGGTCAGTCCAGGCCTAGATATGTAACTCTGTGCCTAAGAGCTTTTGCTACTCTTCCAGAGGACCAGAATTTGGTATTCAGAACTGTTGAAGGAGGCCACTTGTTTTGTTCCTGGTTGCTCAGTCGGAAATAAACACACAGATACTGTATTAATTAAACCACTGCTTGGCCCATTAGCTCTAGTTTCTTATTTGCTAACTCTTATATCATAATTTAACCCTTCTTCATTAATCTGTGCATCACCACGAGGTCGTGACCTACCAGCAAAGTTTCAGCACGTCTGCCTCTGCCTTCTTTCTCCCAGCATTCAGTTTAGTGCCTGTCCCCCCCGCCCCCCACCTAGCTCTGTTCCCCCATAGCTCTGCTTTAGGCCCAAAGCAGTTTCTTTATTAACCAATGATAGTCACAGCATACAGAGGGGAATCCCACATCACAGAACCCACATATTGACTCAACCATACGTAACTATAGCTCCAGAATATCCAATACACATTTATTACCTCTAAAAACAATAAGTACACATATGTGGCACATATATGTAATCTGTGCTGGTTGGGTTTCATCAACTTGACACATATGCAGATACACCTGGGAAGAATAATGTCATTTGAGGAGTTGCTTACATCAGACTGGCTTGGAAACTGATCTCGGAGGCATTTTCTTGGTTACTGGTTAATGTGGGCAGTCACAGCAAGAAGCGTTCTTAGATGTCCCCTGCTTCGTTTCCTGCCTCCAGGTTCCCAACATATGTCCTTTCCCTAATTTTCCTTCCTGATGAACTATAAACTATAATCTGAAATAAGCTATTTCCTCCCCAAATTGCTTATGGTCAGCACTAGGACGTAAACTAGCACACAAGCAAAGCTCTCATACACATATGGTAAGAAAAATATAATATATATTAGTTAAGAGATCAGTCTATACACCTGGCCAAGGCTACAGGTGGACAGCAAGGTGTTATAACATCCTCTGTCTGAGACATGCACACAAAGTAGAGAGAATTCCATGAGAGGGAGATGCCAGCATGTTCTCTGAACGTGGGGTCTGGATTCTGCAAATGTACAAAGTAGAAGATATGAGCAGTCTGCTAGACATAACCAAAAAAGCAGCTGTGTCAAAATTTCACTAACACCATAGTTTTGCAGAAAGTAGCTTAGTTCCCTTCAGTGAAAGCTGACATTGTTATGATGGAAAAACTGTAGGAATTCTTATACTCAGGACAAATTTAAAGAACTCTGATTCAACAACTTCATATCTTTCTCTCTACAAATACATGCGTCCTCTCTGGAAAAGAGCAATCAGTGTACGTGTCAGGCACTGCTGTGGATGTCTCATCTTAACAACTGTTTGTCCTCAGTTACTTAGGAGGAAAGCAAGGAGCAGAGAGTAAATAACTACCCAAATTATGTGGGGGTAATAAAAACAGGCTTTTCACTGAGGCAATTGATTCAGGATCTGTCCTTTTAGCCACACTATTTCCCTATCTCTTTCATTCTTGGTGAGAACCCAAAATTCAAACACTGGGAGGAAAACGTGACAGAAAATGTTTGTTGGAGGCAGTATTTGATAGATATAACCCAAAACAGACTACAGTATCTACAAGCCCAACACACACAGATACACACACACGCAGGCATGCAAGCACACATGCATGCAATACTTGGTCTCCTAATCAACAGGCGAGACTCCAACAGCTGTTTTGAAGCAAGTATTCACTTCTATTTCACCCACTGAAAAGTCTGAAAACTGTTCAGTTCAGGATGAAGGAATTAGATGTCAGAAATCTAGGCAAACATTATCTTAAGGGACAATCTGTAAGTTCTGTAAGTTCCAGGAATGGAATAGACCAGCAGAGACTAGAACCAGGAGGCTCCAGGCACAGAGCATGAGACTCAGAGAAGCAGTGCTCAAAGAAGAGGCCCCTATTAGACCTTTTCTCAGGAAAACTCCAAGTAAAAACCCAGTTATGACCAGATCTGCTGAGTTTGCGGTGATGTCACCATAGATAACCCAGCTATAAAATCTGCACCTCCAAACTCATCACATATACTCACAGCATCCTACAAAGGGCACCGGAACCTCAAACTGGGTCTTAATTATCAGAATTCCTTTTCCTCCACTGCAAAAAAACTTTTTCTTTTTTGCATATATAGATATTCAAAGATATCCCAAGAGCATAGAGGTATATTACTCCAGTCAATAAGTAAAGTCGTATCATTTTGATATGAATGGGAAACAAGTTTGTTATTTGAATTGTGTTATAATTGAAGCATAAGACATTCAACGTACAATATTTCCTTTTCTCTAATTTCAGCCTCCCGAGTTGGGATTTGATGCTGCACTAGCTCCACAGTACCTTTCTCCCAAGGAAATGCTTTTCTTTGCACATGTACCTCTGAGAGCATCTGCCAGCAGTATAGACAGAATGAAGTTCAAAAATATCCACCTTGGGAAACTGATAAAATATGGGTAATTGATTACTTGCTCACACTTATTTAGAATACATGCTGGTTTTCAGATTCAAAATTTTAACCTAATTTTAAAAGGAATTTTTGGTTTAATAAGACGGATTCTCACTACACATTCTTTGCTGGCCTATAACTTTGTCTGTTGGTCAGGCTGGCTTGAATTTCTTGAGATCTCCCTGCCTCTGCCTCTTCCTAGATATCTTTGACTTTTGATTATCTATGTGACTCTTAGATTTAGGTTGTCAGGTTTCCTTAAGGGAGAAAAAAATTGTCTTAACAGAAGTTATATCTTGAGGCAACCAAATTCTGCTTTATGTCTGCAATTACTTTGTGCGTGGAATTTATCTTTCTCAAGTGCCTTTAATAATTATTTTTTTTGTTTTGAAATATTTATTCTCTCTCTCTGTGTGTGTGCGTGCACGCACACACGTGCATGCCACATGTGGGATCAGAGGACAACCTACATGAATTCACCTATTGAGCTATCTTGCTGGTGGCTAGTTCTACTTAATACCTTAGACATTTAGGAACAAGACACATCCTTGGTACTCTTTAGTCGGTCAAGAATTGTGTTATAGTTTCCTCTTCTGTAAAGTGTATTAGTCTGTGCACTACAGAGAATTGTAGTCTGTGCACTACAGAGAATTGTCTTTGTTTTCTTACGTAATTGCTTACAGCTTTCTCTTCCTAGGGAAGAGGGGCAAGGGGACGAGGAAGGTAGAGATTGAGAGCGAGAATCCTCAGATAGCACTGTGAAGCCTCTGTGCACGTTTCTGATACCCAATCTCATGTGGATTAGGGTTTTGCTTTCCATGAAACAGAGTTCAGAGAATCAGGTGATACAATAAACCTGCTTCTTTCTGTCTCTGATTCTTTCTAGGTTACCTGCATTGCCAGTGTCTCTAGTCATTGTCTTGCCTGAATCTTTGTCATGAGCCTTCAAAGGAAAGCCATGGAGCTTTCCTTAATGGTAAAGTCTCTTTGCCCAAGTGCCCCAGCTTTTCCAGACTCACATACTTACACAGATTTGGCCTTTAGCACTTGTAACAGTTTGGGCTGATGCTTACTTTCTTGTGTTATGGTCAGCACTGTTTCTTTTCCCCATGCTTTTCTTCCATGGTGTAAATGATCCTGGTGTTTAATGTTTCCTTCAAGCTGCTCATCCTGCTGTATTTCAGGTTAGTTCTGGCTTAGTTCATTTTCTACTGCTACTAAATAACACTTGAAACTGGGTGATTTCTAGAGAATAGGGGATTGTCTGGACTTTTGACTCCAGCCACTAGAATCTCCAAGACTTCTAACTGTGGTCAGGGCAATGGCCTTACTTGATGGTGGAAGGTAGATGGAAGGACAACTGCATGTTTGAGAAACAGAAAAAACTGATGTCTCTTCATAACTATTCCATTCCAAAGACAGGGCTCTACTTTCACGATGCAAACACCTCCCTATTAGTCAGTGTTCTCTAGAAAACAGCACTTGTGTGTGTGCGCGTGAGATCATAATGTGATCTTTCTACAGTTTTTAACACTTAAATTTTTTTCTTGTTAAGAGTTTTGTGATTTGGTGGCTGGAGAAATGGATCAATGATTAAGGAACTTGCTGCCTAAGTATGAGGGTCTGAGGTCAGATCTCCAGCACTCATGTGAAAAACCAGGCATGCTATGGTATGCCTGAGATCCCAGCTCTGGAAGGCAGAGGCAGGAGAATTACAGAGGTTCACTGGCCAATCAGTCTAGTCCTTTAGTAATCTCTACTTTCACTGAGAGACCCTTTCCCTGCAAAGAAAGGTAGAGGGGGTTGGAGAGATGGCTCAGTAATTAAGAGCTCCCACTGCTCTTGCAAAAGGCCCTAGTTTAGTTACTAGTTCCATGTCATGCAACAGTCATAATTGCCAAAGATTTGGGTATTTGGGTTTTTTATTTTTTTAAAATCTATTTATTTATTATGTATACAGTATTTTCGGTATTATGTCTGCATGTATGCCTGCAGACCAGAAGAGGGCACCAGATCTCATTACAAGTGGTTGTGAGCCACCATGTGGTTGCTGGGAACTGAACTCAGGACTTTCGGAAGGGCATGCAGTGCTCTTAACCACTGAGTCATTTCTCCAGCCCGGGTTTTTAATTTTTTAAAACATATGTTAAGCTACTCCACCCAGTTTCCCCTTTGATTTTGATAAATATCATAAGTTATATTGTGGACTTAACAATGTTGTCTTGGTCACACTTATGGATTTAATTCGCTAACATTTTAATTTTAACATATGTGTTCAAAATGAAATTACAGTTTTTCACATATATTTTTGTCCTTGAAATATCTTATTGCCTGTTAACAAGATTATAAAACCTCATAAAATATATTGTTTTCTAGAAAAATCTTAGGATAGTAATTTTCTGTGCTTTGAAGGTTTGCTTTTGGAAATTGACTGAAATTTACTCTATGTTCTGGGAATAAAGCTACTTATACATTCAATTATTGTGAATATATTTGAGGGGAGGAACATTTTTATCACTGCCCTTTTAGGGATATTTCATATATAGGTTTAAGAACTAAACAGACATAAAGTGAAACAAAGCACACAATTTTACTTGGTACAAAATTCATATAGCATGGAAATCCTCATAAGAAAATGAAGACCCATAGTGGCAGTTCAAGTTTAATACTCTTCTTTTTCTCAGAAGTTATTTCAGTTCCCTTTAGATTGTACAATGACCGAGCATTGTTTCTATCAAGTCTTAGGGACAGAGAGGGGCCTCAAAAGTCTTACAAGCTCTCCATCACTTTCATGAGGAAATGTTTGTGGCTCTACTTTTCTAAGCATCTCTTGTGAATAATCACAGCTGCTGTTATTTCAAGATGACAATGACCATTTTGTACCCAGAGGACAGAAAGTCTTACAATACTCAACACATTTCTCTGTCTTTTACGTCCGTCCTCTCGATCTCTCTCTCCTCCAATGTTCCCTGAGCCTTAGAGAGGTGATATAGCTTGGATGTTTATTTTCCCACTTAGGGATGAGCTTTGGTCCACTATTCTACAGCATAGCCATTTATTATCAGCACTTTGATCAGTTATAAGTTTGTGTGCTGGCTGCATCACTGGCTCACATTTTACTAGCTTCCTTATACAACCCAAATCCATTTGCCCAAGGAAAAGTGCTGCCTACAGTGAGCTGAGCCCTCCTACATCAATTAACAACCAAGGGAACCCCCCACAGAAATGCCCGGTCTGATCTAGTCAGATTACCCAGTGGAGGTTTTCCTCTCAGATGACTCCAGGCTGTGCCAATTTAGTCATGGAAACTACCTAGCCCAGGAGGCTGGAGAGATATCTGAGTGGAGGAGAGCACTTGCTCTTCCAGAGGAACCAGATTTTGTTCACAGCACCCCCTTTTGTGGAACACAATTTCTGTCCCCAATTACAAGGGATCCAGTGCCTTCTTCTGACTTGTGCCAATACTAAGCACACATGCAGACAAAACCCTCGTGCACACAAACTGCTAGAATAAACTCTGGTGATACAACTACTTCTTAACATTACTTTAAGGACCAAATTCTCAGTACATGAACCTTAAAGGACAAAGGACAGGCATTTTAATGAACAGACACAAACATACAATTAAATACAGAAAACCAATTAGATCTCGTATATACCATGAAGAAAGGAAACCTAAGACATGGGATGTGAGAAGGATTGAGTGCTGAGAACTGAGTGCCAAGGTGTACAACTATCTCTCACATGCAGATGGCCTAGTTTAGTACCATGGCGACTCCATAGCTTTTGTTCTAGAGTTCATGAGTTTCCACAGCTTAGTTCAGTTGTCTCTGCAGATTTCCCATTATGATCTTGACCTCCCTTGCTCATGTATCCCCTCCTCTTTCTCTTCTACTGGATTCCTGGATCCCAGCCTTACCCTTTGGGAGGTGTAGGTGGGGGGTGGGCTGGGGTGAAGTTGATGGGGGCAGGAGGAGGTGTGGAAGGGAGAACTGTAATTGGAATGTAAAATGAAATTTTTAAAAAAAATAAAAATAAAAACAAACAAACAAAAAATCCTAAGTGCTGAGAAAAGAGCTTGGAAAGAAATTCAGATGAGAATAGAGTGGGGAGTGTTTAACAAGCAGGAAGAAGGCCACTGTGTGCAAGCATGTAGAGGCGACATAGCACAGGTCAGTGAGAAGGTAAAGGCCAGGTTGTGTGGGGCAGTGTACTGGCTCGTTTGTGTGTCAGCTTGACACAAGCTCGAGTCATCGGAGGGCCTCAGTTGAGAAAATGCCTCCATGAGAACCAGTTGTAAAGCATTTTCTCAATTAGAGATTAATAGGGAGGTCCCAGTCCTCAGTGGCTTGTGCCATACCTGGGCTGGTGGTACTGGGTTCTTTAAGAAAGCAGGCTGAGAAATCTAGGGGAAGCAAGCCAGTATATAATAGTCTTGAAGTACTGTAGATGGAAATTTCTGCCCCACCCTGTTCTGCAGTCATTCAGTCCCAAAGAAACACACAGAGGCCTATATTAATTATAAACTGTTTCATTTATTAACTCAGGTTTATTATTGACTAGCTCTTACAACTTAAATTAAGTCATCATTTTCGTCTATGCTTAGCCATGTGACTTGGTACCTTTTCTCGGTGAGGCATTCTCATTTTGCTTCCTCTGCATCTGGCTGGTTCCTTTCTGCCTTCCAGAAGTATCTTAGTTTACTTACCCCACCTATACGTTCTGTCTGGCTGCTGGTCAATCAGCATTTTATTAAACCAATAAGAGGGACAAACCTTTACAGTGTAAAAAGGATTATCCCACAGCACTGCCCCTTTTTACTTTTCAAAGCAAGACTCTGAATCTAATCTCCTTTGTTTAGCTTTTTTTAAAAAGACTATTATCCATAACAACTTTTAACCAACACACTGAACAAAAATAATCATCCATAATCCATATTTTTGGGAATGTGGGTGTAGTTTTTTAGGCTACATTCTGCTGATTGGGGGCACTGATAATCTTAGGGGGACTTAAAGAAAATTTAGGATTATGGTCACATCCTGACTGAAGTATTCTATGAGGCTTGATATTCTTAGCCAGCAGTCTTGAAACTGTTCTGGATGTAGAACTCAGAGGAACTGCAACAGAGATGCTCTAAAATGTTGGATCATCTGGACCATGCACTCCTATCAGAGATTTTTCAGGGAGTCTTCCTCATTCAAACCTTATTTTTCTTAACCCAGAATGAATACACAGCCTCTCATTTCCCATGGAAAAAAAGTAAACCCTCTACTCCAAAGTAACATATCTTTTGGCTTAAATTTTGAATTCAAGGTATTTTGAAAATATATAGGTCAAATTACTCCAGTAGCATTTATAATCAAATGTCTTTTAGCAGCAGTTGCTCCTTCCTCAGCAGTCAAACAATTCAAAGATTACACAATAACATACAGGATCCAGATTCTTTGTGTATTTTCCATCATTACATGTTTTTTTTCACTCTATTTCTTTTATTTTTATTTTTAAATTTTTTTGAGGCAGGGTTTCTCTGTCTATTTGGCAGTCCAGGAATTTACTCTTTGGTAGTAAATTTGGTAGCCCAGGCTGGCCTCCAACTCACAGAGATCTGCCTGCCTCTGCCTCCCCAGTACTGGGATTAAAGGTGTGTGCCACCACACCCAACTACTCTGGTTCTTTTTTAAAGGACTTTCTCTGTCCTTTTTCTTTTCTCTCCCAAGTCTACTGTAAACCATTTAGAGGTTTTCTTTCTCATCTGAATCTGTCTTTACTATATATCTCTATCTTTTTGTGATCATATGAGTCTCCTAAGTGATAAGGTTAGGATTAAAGCTGCATCTTTGGTGGCTGGCTCCTTCCTATTCCTTCACTTTGTGAGAGTCTGGCTTCATGGTGGAGGTACTGGTGGGAGTCAGATGTATTGCCACAACTCTGTGGAGCTTCTAGGTCCATGCTACCACCAAGAAGCCTGATGCTGACTGCTCATGAACACCATTTAAGTGTTTGGTGACAGAGCTTCTTAAAAGAGCTGTGAGGTTTCCTGAGTCAAGAAGCCTCTTTTCTTTTCTTTTTTAAAAACAGAAAACAATCTATCTTTTATTTTATTTTATATACCAAACCCAGTTCCCACTCCCTTCCTTTCTCCCATTCCCTCCAACTCCTCCCCACCTCACCCCCAATCCACTCCTCAGAGAGGACTAAGGCCCTCCCTACTAGACTGAACAAGGTATCCATCCAAAGAGAACAGGTTCCTAAAAAGCTAGTACAGTCAGTAGGGATAAATCCTGGTGCCATTGCCAGTAGCCCTGCAGTCTTCCCCAGGCATACAACTGTTACCTACATTCAGAGGGTCTAGTTTGATCCTATGCTGGTTCCTTCCCTGTCTGGCTGGAGTTGGTGAGCTCCTATTAGCTCAGGTAAACTGTTTCAGTGGGTGTCCCTATCATGGTCTTGACCTCTTTGCTCATATTCTCACTCCTCCCACTCTTCAACTGGACTTTGGGAGCTCAGTCCAGTGCTCCTCTGCAGGTTTCTGCCTCTGTTTCCACCAGTTACTGGATGAAAGTTCTATGGTGAACATTCATCATAGATATTTATCAGGTTTAAGATATTCATCAAGGCCTGAGACAACAAACTCCACATGAGTGAGAGCAGATCCAGACCAAGGACATTTATGAAAACAGGACTGAACCAGTGACCTAGGCCAGAGCAGACCTGAGACAGTAAACTCCACAGGATCAGGATTGAGTCAGTGACCTGGGCTGGAGTAGGCCTGGGATGGCAAACTCCACAAGAGCAGGACTGATCCAGTGACCTAGGCCAGAGCAGGCCTGAGACAGTGAACTCCATGTGAGTGGGAGCAGATCCAGACCAGAGACTTTTATGGAAACAGGACTGAGTCAGCAACCTAGCAGGCCTGAGGCAGTGAACTCTACAGGAGCAGGACTGAGCCAGCAATCTGGACCAGAGTGCTCCTGGGAAGGTAAACTCCACAGGAGCAGAAATGGATCCAGACCAGGGATATTTGTGGAAGCAGGACTGGACCAGTGACCTAGGCTGTGCAGGCCTGAGGCAGTGAGCTCCATGGGAACAGGAGTGGGTCCAGACCAGGGACATTTACGGAGACAGGACTGGCCAGCGACCTGAGATGGAGCAGGCCTGGGATGGCAAACTCCACAGGACTAGGACTGAGCCAGCGACCTATGCCAGAGAAGGCCTGAGACAGCAAACTCTGCATGAATGGGAGTAGATTCAGACCAGGGACATTTACAGAAACAGTGCTGAGCCAGTGACCTAGGCTGGAGCAGACCTGAGACAGCGAAGTCCACAGTAGCAGGTACAGGAGAGCAACAGCTGAGGGAGTGGGCCTGAGCCAGGACTCCTGTGGGTCTGGGCATGAGTCTGGGACCTCCAAAGGATAAGGCACGAATAAGAGACCTCTGTAGGTCCGGGTGTCAGTCTGGGATCTCCAAGGGAGCAGGCCTGAACCAAGACCTCTACGGGTCCAGGCACACCCAAGTCTGGGACCTCTGAGGGAATAGACCAGAGCCAGAGACTTTGCAGGACCAACCCCAAGCCAGGGACCTCCGCAGGAGTGGGTCCAGACCAGGGACATTTATAGTAGCAGGGCTGAGCCCGCAACCTAGTCCAGAGCAGGCTTGAAACATCAAACTCCATAGAAGCAGAGCAAACCCCAGGAGCACTGAGAGACCTCCAGGAACACAGAGTAACCAATGAGGTGAATGGAACCATGGCCCTGACTATACCATTCTTGAGGAGTAACCATCTGAGCCTTGGATCCACTGGCACCTGGAAGATTGATCACAAAGTCACAGACAGTACCAACTACACCAATTAGAGGAAAAAATGGGTAGATAAGGTAAGAACACATGCAACACCACAAAGAGAAACACAACACCAGTAAAATCTAGAGACTGTACAACAGCAAGACTTGAACAACCAAATATAGATGAAGCAGAAGAAAATGACCTAAAGAATAACTTCAGGAGAATGTTTGAAACTCTTAAAGAGGAAATGAGAAATTCCCTCAAAGAAATGGAAGAGACAAACAAAAGATTGGAAGACATCAGCAAATCCCTTAAAGAAAACCTAGAAAAAGTAATCAAACATATGAAAGAAACTATTAAAGACTTGAAAACTGAAATAGAGACAATAAAGAAAACACAAGCCGAGGGAATTA
>LOJH01020361.1:2822-20786 GCA_001685095.1 Ellobius talpinus
TGTGTGTGTGTGTGTGTGTGTGTGTGTGTGTGTGTGTGTGTGTGTGTATTGTGTAATGGACATGCATTATATATGGGTGTTTACATATATGTGAATGCATGTGTATCTGTGCATGTGCATATGTGTATGCATCTGTATGTATGGGGAAGCCCTAGGTTGATATTAGGAGTCTACTTTGATCATTCTCCATTTTATTCATTGAGGTAGGGCCATATGTTGAGCCCATAACTCACTGATATGGCTAGTCTAGCTCACCACCTTGCTCTGGAGGTCCTCCATGCCTCTGAACACTGGAATTGCAGGTGGTCTGCTATGTCCTGGAGTTCTGGAGATCTGAACTCTGGTCCTCATGCTTGCATGGCAAACATGTTATCTACTGAACCATCTTGCCAGACCCAGCAGAAAGATTTCCTCTGTCATCTGATGGCAAACCTCAGAGTCTCTGACTTACTGAACTGAGCTACCTACATTAGAGGTTAAAAACTGGAAAAGAAGGGCCAGGCATGGTGGCTTCCCATCAGAATTGCTTGACAACCACCAGCCAGGACCCCAGGCATCTGAGGAGAGCCATGAGATCTAGGAGGGACCCTGTAGTCCCTGGAAACCAAAAGAAACATTTGGCATATGCCCGCTCACCTGCATGATCAGTTCCTTTGCTTAGATCATGATTCTCCTACCTCAAGACTGAGAAATATGCAGATATCCAGTGAAGGGAGAAACTTTTCCTAATATCTTTAGAGAGCCATAGACAAGGATTGCTGATCTGGGAGAGGAAAGTTGTAAAGACTTTGCTATTCCTCACAGAAATACAGAAAGGAAAGGCATCCAGACAGAGCATTCTGCAGGCGCAGGAAATTAAAAATAATGACAGCATTTCACTTCTGGGAAACAAGAAATTCACAAAGGCATCCCACGCTGCTGAATGCTGAGGCACCATCGCAATACAGTGGGGACTGTTTAGACAGGTGATTAACAAATACTAAATTCCCAGGATGGAAACCATTGACAAATATATCTATTCCAGAAGGATCAGGATGCTCACGTAGTGGCCACTCCTCCATCCAAAGTTATGCTTTGCTCCAAGTAAAACCACTTGAAGCATTGTTCCCTGGCAGGGCCATATGCTTTTATTGTCCTTAAGGATATTTGAGAAGCCATAAATAACTGAACTCATCTGCTTAGCAACCAGTTGGCAGTGATAATTTCTTTTTGAGCTTTAATTTATCTTGAATACTCCCAAATTAAGGCATGAGTTATCAGCTGATCCAATTGAACTGGCCTTATTTGCAAGGATAGTGTACGGGTCACTGCAATGGTTCACAACCTAGAATTACCCTGGAAGAGCATCTCATTGAGGGATTGGCTATAACGGATTAGTCTGCAGGAGATTTTGTGACTGCGTCAGTCTATGTGAGAAGACCCAGCCTGAAAGTGGGCAACATCCTTCCCTGGCTCTGCATCCAGGACTGTATACAAGTAGAGGAAGGCAGCCCAGCACTAAGCATGCAAATGTTTATTCTGCTCTCCTCTTGAGTGGAAGAGTCTTTTCTCTCCTCCTAAAGTTGCTTCTGTCCAGGGGTTTTACCACAGCAACAGAAATGCAGCTACAACCATCATCTCTGGGACCAGACACTGGATAGAAGCAACTTCGGGAAGAAAGGATTTGTTTTGGTTCCCAGTTCAGAGAATGTAGCCATCGGCAAGGGGGCTTAGAAGAATTGTTGTCTATGGCAATGGGAGAGTGTATTTTCCCTTGATCAGCATGATCCTTTTCATTATAAACCTTCATTATAGTTAATGCTAATAACCACATGACGGAGTCTATACTAGGCTATTTTGAGATTTCCTCTGCTAATGGAATTAATTCAAAACTCTTCACTTTAGCCTCAAGCAGGCTCTTTGGACAAGGGCGAAAAGCAGCCATGTTCTCCACCAAATATCACAGGAACAATCTCTAGGCAGCATGCTAACATTCTTCTCTAAGACCTCTTGTGCCAGGTCCCCATCCTTCATTGAATCACATTCAACACCACTGTCTTCTATGTAACTACTAGGGTGGCCCATTAAGCAGCACCTAAAGCATTCAACTGCTTTTCTAATCCACAGTCCCAAGGTCCATATTCCTTCAAAAAAAATCGTGGTCAGGCCGATCACAGCAATACCCCAGTCGTGGGTACCAGTTTCTGTCTTAGTTAGAGTTTCTATTGCTGTGAAGAGACACCATGACCACGGCAACTCTTATAAAGGAAAACATTTAATTGGAGTGGCTTACAGTTCAGAGGTTTGGTTTATTACCATCATGGTGGGACATGGGAGTGTGCAGGCAAACATGGTGCTTGAGAAGAGCTGAGAGACTACATCTTGATCTGCAAGCAACCAGAAGTGAGTTGAGACACTGGGCATAGCTTAAGCATATATGAGACCTCAAAGTTCACCCCCACAAGGACACACTTCCTCCAACAAGGCCACACCTCCTAATAATGTCAGTCCTTATGAGCTTATGGGGACCAATTATATTCAAAGTACCACAGCAAGATGCTGTTCAATAGTAACTGAGACTATTTGGTCCAGGTCATTATCTCACTTAAAATAATTTCAGAAGTTTAATAGCATATCATGCTTTTGATAGAGGCTAATCTTTTTGCCAAAAAGATAGCTTGATCAAATAACTTTGTCATTGTAGATGTGATTGATTTTAATGTAAAACCCAGTGAGTCTAATAAGTGTATAACATGTCATGTTTAACTTGAGTGAACACCTACTTAGCAATGCCTAATGTTACTTGATAAAAAGTCATATTCATTTGGTTTTTTTAAAAGATGATAAAATATTCTGAAATTGCTTTGGGATGGTTCTCAACAGTTCTACCCGCCACTCCACAGCATTCCATCTAAATCTGTACCTGAAGCAAAGAAAGAGGCTGAACTGGGTATAGTGTTCAAGGAATTGATGGTCAAGAAAGAGTCAGGACCAATCACAGGGCAAAGGGAAAGGAGCTGAACATGGGCCATGATCCGTGGAGAAGGACAACCGATGATCTAAAACCAGGCCTACTGTGGCCTCGCTATCACCTGAAACAAATGAAGAACAGACACTTCCACTGCATGGCTGTGACATGGACCACATGAAACACAACTGGGCTTGGATAGACTTGAAAGAGAAGTTCGGACTTCGAGGAGCAAGTCTAAGTCTTCTTCATAGAGACAGACAGGCATAGCCAAAGCAAACAGCGAGACTGGTAACTGCTTCAATAATGGCGATGCTTTGATGGGAAGGAAATGTTGTTGGTTAATGTGGTAAGGAGTGCTACGGGGACGTAGAATGCAGCCTTGGTCATAGGCCATACCTGCCACTTAGCTTCTAAGAGGTGAGCCTCTTGGACCAGAAGATAAGAATTCAATTCGGCGTCTTCCTCAGAGTAGGGAGGAGGAGGGAGAGGGAACATATTTATTTGTCATCTCTCTAGCAAGCAGAGGGAAACTAGGAACAGCTGAAGGGAGGCCATGAAATAAGGCTAGGAGCTGAAGAGTAGAGTCGGAGAGGTGACAAGGACAGTTCCTCCCAATGAGTTCCACGTACAAACGTTCCGCTCACCTGTTCTCTCTCTGCAGACAAGGTCTGATCCTGCTGCCAGCCAACCCCAGCTCAGCACCTTCTGTGAACAGAAATGTCAATGAACTTCTCAAAGCAAGAGGTGGTGAGAAGCCAGAAGAGAGAGCTCTTTGAGCAGCGTGTCACAGGATGCTGAGAGTCCAGAATGCTAGGGTTGCATGGGAGGTAGGATCTGCCTCTCCACCGTGCTCACACAGAGCTCCTTCCTTAGAAGGAAGAGGTCCTAAGATGCTGCAGAGACATTATGCAGACCAGTCCTTTCTTCCCGTCTGTGGGTCGGGAAATGTTATTGTTTTCTAGGTGGCTTCAGGATGTAGTCCTTCATGCCAGGGCCTTACACAGAGCTAAAACAGGCTTATTGGTCAGGTGAGATAAGGACCCAGCCTGCTCAGCACTGTGGTTTACCAAAACAGGTTTCATATTCACACTGACCTAAAATCACAGGAGGCAGGGGGCTGGGCAGAGAGCTCAGCCTGCCACACCCTGCAGGTGCCTGCCCTGCTCTGTAAGCATGAGGGCCTGAGCTGGATCCAAAAGCTAGGCATGGTAGCATGCACTTGTAATCCTATGTCTGGGGAAACAGACAAAAGTTGTTCCCTGGGGCTTGCTGGCCTGATAAGCCCAGCCTAATCAGTGAGCCCCAGGTCCTGAGAGACCCTGTCTCAAAATCCAAGGTGACAGCTCCCAAAAAGCAACCCCCAAGGTTATCCTTTGGCCTCCACACACATACACCTGCACATACACGGATACACACACAAGGTGCTTGTGCACACACACACATCT
This sequence comes from Ellobius talpinus, assembly GCA_001685095.1. Taxonomy (NCBI): domain Eukaryota; kingdom Metazoa; phylum Chordata; class Mammalia; order Rodentia; family Cricetidae; genus Ellobius; species Ellobius talpinus. The sequence goes on from LOJH01020361.1 coordinate 7,218, forward strand.
ACGCACACTTACACAGAATAAATGAATTGAAACTAAACTCACAGGTGAGAGAATCTGAGCAGAAATCCTACCCACCTGTGAGGTGGGCCTCCCCCAAAGCCAGGGGCTCCCTCTGAACTCCCTGCACTGGGAGGAAAGCCTCATCTCTACTGACTGCATGCACCTGAGAAAATGCTGAGACGAACCAGGAAAGCTGGTTGCTGGCATTTTGATTCTTTTACTGTCTGTCTCTCAAGGAATTCCCAGCTGGAGATAAAAGTAGAAAAGTTAAAAACTTGCAGACATCATATTCAAAACGCAGCCAGTGAATCAGGCACTTGGAACTAATAAGCCCTCAATAAGCGTGGTCCTGGCACTGACAGAAATGGCACAGAGTGCCACAAAGCATAAAAAGTCTCCTTCTGAGGCAGGAGTTGACAGTTCCCATAAAATGCAGTGCTTTGAAAAAGTGCCGGTGTCAATCACATGTGAGTGCCTGACAGATCCTCGGGATACCACATTTTCTTTGCTGCAGAAAAGAAATCAAAGGAGCCGGATTCGCCAGGAACCCCCATTACCCTAAAGAGACTTGAAATGAAAACCTTCTAGCTGAAGCCAAGAGTCCATGTGTGTGTGAGCTGTGGGCACAGACACCAGCCCACCTTTGGAGGATATTCCTGAAAGCCTTTGAAAAATCTCAAACCAGCCCCTGTATAGCAAGACCCCGCCAGCTCCCCCAGTGGAGGGCAGCCATGTGCTGAGAGCCATGTACCATGCTCTGTGAACCAATTCAGCTTTACAGGGGCAATGAGCAGAGGTCAGAATCACTGAGCAAGTGAGTAGAAGGTTCTAATCCTCGACCTCAAAGGCATATGCAAAGGTGAGAAACAGTGAGGGATTCTAGGAAGTCCCTAGGTTCTTGGAGCCAATAAAAACTTTAATGCAGTAAATAGGGAGAGAATGATGTTAAATTTGCCCACAATGAATTCATATTTCAATGTGGAGTAATGATAGAAAGAACTTCAGTTATGCCTCAAGCAGAAATCCATGGATTCCTTGTAAAACCTTCATTTGTCCCTGGGTGAATCTAGAGAAGTAACAGATAGTTTGGGAAAGAAACTGGAGTCCACATTAATAAATGCTACCCCTGCTTCTGGATGGTACCCTGAGAAGACATTAAATTCTATTGCAATTCACTGTCTAAATACCATTTTCACATAACCTGCAAGGAAGGAACGGACCTCTGTAACAGTAAGGATGACAGTGCCATAGGTACCCAAAAGAATGCCATTTAATTTACTAAACAGTGAGTTGTGCATCCTAGAGGCCTTGATCCCAAGAGTGCCTCACACTGCCATGACTCCCCAGCTCTCAGAGGTTCTGTGAGCCAAATGCAAGTGTTCCCAGAAAGTCATCCCTAAGCAGTCCACAAGAAACAGGCTGAGACCTCAGAGCTGTGGCACACATTGAAGGATGAAAAACAGGGGGTCATCAGCAGAGTACGAAGAAAAAGGCGAAGCCAAGCCTGGCCCAGGATGCAGGCTGGATCAGGGCTCGCGCTGATCAGCAGGTTCTGTGTGCTTCAATACAGCACACAGCACCACAGACCTTAGCACTGAGATCAGGCCCGTGATGATTCCCTGGGTTGCTGGGTTACAAAGTGAACTGGGGTTACCTTCACAGCCACTGCAGGTTCCTTAAATGAAAAGTAGAAAAGTAGGTTGGGGAAAAAGGTAAAGAGAGTACCCAGTGGGGACACTTGAGTTTCAAGGACGCCAAAAGCACCAGTGCCCTGGGTCTCTCTCATCAGAAGTGGCAAACCCCATCCCTCACCAGACTTCTGTACTTTAAAGGATGGCAGATCTCTCGCCCTGTTGCTCACCCCTGGGGAGCATGTCCTCTTCTTGACCTAGGAAGCTAATTATAGCACCAAACCCAAGAGAAGAAAATGTGTTCACTGAAAGGACGGCCAGTCTTGCTCACCTATATCTGAAATACAAAATTAGAGAGCACGGAGTCTAGGGGAGAGGGACATGTTCCAATAGACTGACTCGGAAAAATCTAGAAACTTGATGACTTGACTCTTGTTACTATCTGGCTCCGCCAGCTCAGCTGACTCACTGGATGCTCCAAGACAGATTGCACTCAATGTGTTTGAGAGGCCAGATGTCTTCTGGAATGGTGAGGAAAACAGTTCAAAGGTTCTGAGATGTAACTATCGGGACAGGCCTGGGTTACTTGAGAGAACAAGTCCCCTGAAGAGGACAGTCACTTACAATAGCTCTGAGAGAATATTGCCATAACTCTGAGGATAATGCACTAGGAGCCTTCATCCGGGAGAAGCAGCCATGAGGTGGTAGGTAGCTTCCTGCAGGATTCAGGCCAGTGTTGCCATTGTCCTAGAGCCTAGAGACACCAAATGTCACAACCTCCCCCACAGCTGATTCAGAGAGCCAATAGAGCTGAAGAGCCAGGTCCTAAGAGCTGCCTAGCACATAGAGGGTGCAGCAGACTGATGGGATCCCTCTCTGGTCCCCTATGCATCTGACTTGCAGTCAGAAGTGATCTCTCTGAGCACTCAATACCTGTAAAAAGAGCTAACCTGCAGGGCCTCCAAGCGTCGCCATCAGATCCTTCCTCTCTCAGATTAGTGGCCTGTGGCACACTGATGTCATATTCCAGGAGTTCCTGGGGCCACAGATGCAGGAGACTCCAGCACAGGGTGAAAGAGCACTGAGTTCCATGGGACACAGGGACACACGTGGACATGCTCAACGCAGTGTGGGGAGGGCTGAGGGGTGACAGGAGGCCTGGCGGAGGCTCTCTCCCTCAAAGGATGGGCGTCCAGGGTGAGGGCAAGATGCCAGTTGAGGACCTTGGTGTTTCTGGCAAGGAAACAGAAGAGCTTTTCACACCTGGACTGGAGGACACAGCAACAGGCACCTCCAAGCCATCCACCCAGTTCCCCGTCAGATGCAGCTCCCTTGGCTGGTTTTCTTATTCAAGTGAAAAAGTAACCAAATTTCTCACTTCATTTATTCTGATGGGAAAGCGACGGCCTCGCTTAGAAATCAGAAGCTGATGAGGTCCTCTGGAGGAAAAGGCATCTCTTTTCTCCTCTCGTTAGAGAGCATGGCACTTTCCTGGATCTTTCTGGCCTTGATTCAGCTCTCTGACAAGCCCAGCCCAGCCCAGGACTAGTGTCCCCAAGGACCCCTCTGCCAGGAGCAACAAGCAAGTTGTTGGCAGATGCCCTTCCTCTCCCAAGACCATACCTTCAAAGCATAAAGAAGCCTCTAGACGAATTTAGACAATCGCCCCTGTTTCATAAGTGCGGAAATTTTAATAAAATAAGGAGAGGACTATATCTAAAGTCACACAGCTGGTTCGCTTCTAACCAGCGATGGGCTTCCCTCTCCCGTCTTCCAGCCTGTGAGTTCACAGATGCTGTAAAAAGCAGCTAGCAAGCTGCTGTCTTACCAAGGGTGCTGAGATGTCCTAGAGCAGAAAATACTAAAATGGATTTGTCTGGCCTAGCTTGGGGCTTTGGGCCAGCAGCACCTATTAACCACTACACGCTTGCTATAAAGGGCTTGGTCCCATGGGACTGGCCCACTATGTACTAGAATTTCATGAGTGGAAAAAAAAAAACTCCCTTAGTAGGAAGACAGGTTTTATGTGAGATCTGAGGGTATCTGATGTTGTGAAATCAGGGCACAGAGCTGGAGAGGTCTTGGTCTCAGTGGGGTTTTCTGAAGGACTAGATCTGTGTTCTAACCTGCGGGTTGGATGTTTGTGATCTGGTCGGCCTGCTCTGAGAATGGCTGCTCCTGAAAAGGTCTCAGGAAGAAGCAGAACTTGGGAGAAAATGCAGTTTCATAGTGACATCAGAGGCAGATGGAGACCTTGTGGGTGATGCCAGGTCAGAAGGGACATGTCTGCAGGGAAACAAATGTCTCTGCGCTTGAAGGGTACAGCCTGGGGAAGCTGGTTTTCATTGTCTTTCTGCTGTTCACAGAAGTATAAAAGCTGAGAAGGGCCTGGTAGCACTGAAGGCTGAAGACTGAGGCAGAAGCACAAGTTCAAGGCCAGCCTGGTGTCTTAATGAGACATTGTCTCAAAACAGTTTTTAAAGGAGTGTGTGTGTATGTGTGTGTGTGTGTGTCACTGGTAGAACACTTGCCTAATATATGGAAGGCCCTAGGTTCAATTGTTATTACCTAAAAATAAATGTTCACAATGTATTCTCTTTACAAGGTTTGATTTAGTAGCATATTAACAGAGTACTTAAAAGGCATGCCCAGCAAGTCTAATTCTTGCTGTTTAGAAGACAGAAATTACCAAAGATATATACAAAAGTATATTTACCAGAGTTTCTGACTCATTCACCATGGCAGCACTGGCATCACACAGTCCAGCCCTGTGCCAGCAGTGCAAGCAGCTATCGAAGGCTCCTGGCCAGGGCTTTACCTTTCAGCATCAGATCCCAGGGGTGTACTTTCCCTTGGTGCAGCATCTGCATCAGTGTGGATGGACAAAAAAGAAACCAAAATATATTTTCCAAGGAGAAAACCTGTTAGAACCAGAATACATAGTGTAATTCATATAATAATAATAATAATATACATTAAAAATCTTATAAAATAATTTTCTCAATATGCAAATCACAGGTGATTTAGATTCTAACACTTCAAATAACCTTAATGTTCTGTTCTTTATCTATTTCAGAGGCATGCAGTAACAAGATGTTCTCACAGTTTAGTTGAAGACCTCACACATGATATATTAACCTGAATTTTAAAGACACATAAAACTGTGATGTCTGTAGTTATGCCCTCTCCTCTGTCTATAACACCTTTAATCATGTGCTGTGCATCTGTGTGCTCATGTGTGTATATACATGTGTACATGTGTGACCTCCTTTATGTATATGTGCATGCAAACATGTACACTCTTCTGTGCATGTGCATATGTGCATTGTGACACTTTTATGAGTATGTCTGGACACATGTGCATTTGTTGCATACACATATGTGTATGCATGTACCCATGTGTGGCTCATTAATGTATAAGTGTGTGCATACATAGGCATTCCTCTATGTATCTATGCTTGTGTATGTGACCTTTTTATGTGTGTGTATATGCACATATGTGCATTCCTGTGACTGACTATATGCATGTGTATAGCCGTTTATGCATGTGTATGTACATATGTACATCCCTGTGCATGCATGAATGTGTATACATAAGTGTACCCCTTATGTATTGAAATGTGTACATCACTGGGTATATACATGTGCGTAAATGTATATATGTATATACCTCTTTATGTATATGGTCCCTTCATGTATATGGATATGCACATATGTACAACCTTATGCATGCATGCATGTACATAAGTCCATATTATGTATACCTCCTTTATGTATATGTATGGACACACTTTTGTATCCCTGTGGCATCTTTGTGCATATATGTATGTGTGTGCATGTGTACGAGTATGGTGCAGACATGTGTATTCACTCAGATGGGAGTTTAGGAATGGCTGTGGGGCAGAGAACTCAAGCCTTGAAACCCAGAAGAGCCCAACAGCAGTTACACAGGAGGCATGTGACCAGTCCTGCAACAGAGATACTTCTGCCTCTTAGATGGCCTGGGCATACGTGTGACAGCTAACTGCCCAAGGAACCTCTTGGTAACACTGTGTAATCTGAGCTGTGGGGGTGAGCAGCATGACACATGACAGAGCCAGATTCCTGGCTTCTGGTAGGATTTTGCTCCCGCCTGAGGTAAGCTCGGACAACTTGTCTAATAACATCAAACCTCAGATTTCTCACCTGTGAAATGGAGACCAAATGTTAAGCACTTGGTGCATGTCTGTAAGTCCAAGCTCTCTGTATTGCCCTATACCTGGAGCAGGAGCCAGGCAGCCTCTTCCGTAGAAAGAAATAGGGTTAGGGTTCTTTGATCTTTCTTTTTCATGGGTATATGGAGCAGCCATCCCTATCCTGCAAGGGCAGTGCACTGCAGGAGGTAAGCAGAGTTAAGTCAGAAGGAGAGCAACCTCCTTAGACCACAGTTCCTGCAGCCAAGCGCTCCACATTCAGCCAGGCAGCTGGGCAGCCGTCACACCTGCCAAGAAGCTCCCCGGGGGTCCCAGGAGAAGAGCAGTGTCCTGATGATTGTCATAGTGTTTCCCAGCAAGCTTTTTGCTCTCAAGCCAATCTCCCATATATTATTCCAGCTCATTAGCAAAATCAGTAGTAATAAGTGATTAAACATTTACTCTTATAAATGCCAACAAACCATTAATCACTCTGCTCAGAGGCTTCACTGCTGTGAACTCTGTGGCTTAATTTTGCATGTTGTCTCTTGTCTGTTGCCCTTCCTGCTCAAAGTGATACCTTCCCAGCTAAGCACCTGCTAGCACTTGCTATCATCCAGTCTCCAGCAGCTGATGGGGAAGACTCTGGCAGCCAGAGAAGCAAGTGAGAGGATGGGGTGGGCAAATTCCTCCAAAGGACACGGAGGGATAGAGGGCAGCGACGTCCGGACTTCACCACCCACCATTTCAGGTGCCTCTGCCAGATGTCTGCACGACAGGCAGGATTGGGCTCCGTGTTGCACACTCTGCCCCAAACATCACACTCCAACTGTGTCATCCACTACAGTCACAGGCTAGACCTCCTCCTCTTCTCCCGTGCTCGTTTATGGGAGGAATGAGGTGTTTGCCACAAGAGTACCGGAGGCAGCCTATGCTGGGGAGGCACCAGCCTTTGGCCCCTGACTGATAAGTGGCATCTAAGAGGGCAAGTGGAACAGCTCTCACAGCACACAACGTGGCGGGAACATGTTGGTACCCTAAACCCTGTGTGGCTTCAGGTCTGACTTGGTGCAGAGGCCCGGTAATGAATGCTGCCAAATGCTCAATGCATAAACTCCTCTGTTCCACTGGTCTGCCTCGGGTTCCATGGGTGAGAACTTAGAAGATCTTCCACCAAGTTCTACGAGGGTTCTCAAAGGACAGTGAACCACTGCTGGTCCCCATCATTGCTCCATAAGATCCAAACCACTTCTGTCTCCCAGTCCAGGATTTGGCACTGGTTTTTGGTTGTTCAGAGTGATGATGCAGAGAGGGGTGGCAGAGGGGATCCTGTGCCTTACGGAACCTCAGGCAGCCACCTGTCCCACAAGCTGTCCAAATTAGAAATCAGTAGAAACCTGCTAATGTGTGTCAGCAATACAGGATCGCAGCTGCTCATGAGCTCAGGGTACAAGGGCTCCAATCCTCAGCTCAGGCTGCAATGACAGGTTCTCCATGACCCAGCCTCCCCCAGTTCTGCACCCCACTGGCTCACACCTTTCCAAGCTCTGATCAGAGCTCTGAGGGAGATGTGAGATAAAACCTAAAGAGACAGGAGGATGGTGAGTGTTCAAGTGGGTGCATAAGCAGCCAAGGGGCATAGAACTAGCATATTAAATACTCTAAAAGGTTCAAGCAAGTATCAGGGACTATTGGAGAGAGTGAGGAACGGGGTGTACTAGACTCCCACTTCCCAGGACTCCTGTTTCTTAGTAAAGAGATAATGAACTAAGAGGCAAATGCATTACAGGAGAAAGTGTGGCGAAGAAATGCAGACATCACAAGATCCAGAGCAGTGAAGGACAGTGCTGAGAGAAAGCAGATGGGTTTCCTGAGTGACCCTGAGACCGGGAGCACAGGAGACCACCTCCAGATAGGATGCAGGATGGGCATCCTAGGCCAGAGCAGTAGGTTAGGCCTGAACAGTCAGGGAAGTAGCTCACATACAGAGAAGCAACCAATGAGAAGGACACAAGTTCATTCAGAGAACCCAGACAATATTCCATGGAAGATGATGAGCATTGCCGGAGTTAGTGGGCACCTGAAGGTGTTACAAAGCTATGCTGAACAAGCAAGCGTCCAACCAGATGCCTGGAGTAGCAAGACCAAAGTGGAGCCAGCCCAGACTTCTCTGAATCATCCATCCATGATGGGAACAGACTGAGAGAACCTCCTTCCCTTTATCTGTCCAAGCCTTGGGGACAGAGTGTGACGAGTGGATGTGTTCATATCACATCCAGCAAGGAGCAGTTCTAGCAGGGGGAGGGATATCATAGTACGAGGTGCTAGGGCGGGGCTGGTGGCCAGGTTTGGACTTGTTGCAGGGCCTTTGAGGATGGACTGAGTACTCAAGCTTTTCTCCAGAACTCCATGTGAATCTGAAGTTGAGCATCCTAAGAAAAAATCTTGGGCAGGAGAATCAGTTTTCTTCAAGGATGCAGCCCCTAAAAGGCTTCCAATGTTCCAAGAGATGGTCTTCCACCCATGCATATACAGGAAGCACCAAAAAAAAAACAGAACACATGACGCATGGAGGTAAAAGTCCTAGTGGAAATAGAGAGGAGACATGGAGTGTGGATAGAAGGGAGAGTGGATTTGATCAAAACACATTGCATGTATGAAATTACCAATAAAAACTAGCAATAAAAATTTTCCATATTAATTGTAAACTAAGCAAACAAACAAAAGTCTTTTCAGAAAGTAGGAAGACAAGTCAGGGTTGGCATAGCAAGGCAACCCTGTGAGTCACATGGCACTCAGTCGCTTGGACTAGGGCAATCTTTCTGCCTTCATTCGCACAGCATGGCAGAGAGCCTTATCTCTGTCTACCTGCCTGCAGCATGTGACTGTTCTGAGACCCCTGGGGTGAGCAGAAGACACACCCAGTGAGTGGGAGGTGCCAAACAAGCTTACTCTCTAGGACAGAGGGTGGGTCTCTCTCTCTCTCTCTCTCTCTTGGTCTTCCCTGCCTCCAAACAGTGGAAAATTCAGTGTGCCTTGTTAGGTGCTGCAGCAGCCTTTGGCGAATCAGAACAAGGCTCCATTTAATAGCTTTCCTAGCACAGAACATTTTGCTATGAGGACCCCTTACCTCTGCCAGCGAGATGTGGGAGTTTGCCCTGCTCTGCCTTGAAGAGCTTGAGTGTTTATCATTAGGCTGTGAAGCAAAGCAATCTTTGGGCTAGAGTTGGCTGTTTTAAAAGCAAACCTGTTATGCATTTGAAAGTTAAAAATAAAATCCCCTATACCATGGAAATTGCACAGACTTCCCTAACTGAAATCCAGAATTTGAGGTGGGGGGTGGAAAGACTACGTTTTTTACAAAAGTAGAGTCTTATTCCAAACAGCAGCCAAGGGGCCTGGTGGCATAATATGTTATGATTCAATAGGAAGAGGCTCATTTAAATTGCAAATGAGTATGAAATTGCCACACTACTGCTATCTTCGCTCTGCTAATGTATGGAATAAATGATCTCTGGATACAATGAAGTCGCATGTCCTCTTTGTTTGCAGTTTATATTAAAACTTCACTTGGATGAGATTTCCAGGCAGGTTTCCTAAAATGTTCCCTGAAGACAGAGAAATTCAATGACACCAGATTAAATACAAGAAACAAACAAAAAAAAAGGTGTGTGTTGCGTGTCATCGGGAAAGTCCCCAAACTTTGTATAAGAGGATGAGTTATTCATTAAAGTTTTGGGGGAAAGCCCTAGTCTCAAAAAGAAAAAAGAGAAAAGGATTTTGAGGAAAGAAAGTAATTTTACAGTTAATAGTGCCTTTATCTCAGGATCTGCTTTGCGGACTTGGGCTATAGTCAGAGTAAGGAGGATGCCTACGGTGGACACCTCTTCAAGGTGTCTCTCCCAGAAAGGCAGAGCTACCTACCTCTGGTCTCACAGGGAGGAAAGGCCACCCTGAGCTGGGAAAGTGTAGAGTTAGCAGGGACACTCTTAGAATGAGGACCAGTCAAGAGTGAAAACCTGAAAGGCAGCAGATGGCATCTTTCCAGATGCACAAGTCTGCAGAGATCTGCCAGGGGCCTGAGACCATCCTTGTGTGCAGAGCATGTTTCATGGGAGACAGTGCAGTAATCTTCCTGCTACTCCCAGAGAGTGCGGTACCTCTTGCTGAGAGTGGCAGCCCATTCATTTATTCTTATAGTCTTTCTCTGTACAGGGAATTCAGGAATGCCATTCCAAACACTAGAGAATGCCATTCCCAAAGGAGAGCACCCAGCCTCCGCCTCACTACTGGCTCTTCAGATATCCAAACATCCTGCCAGAGTGCTGGCTTGTCCTGCCTTTGTTTCCTAACAGGCACTGTCTCTTGGCTGTTAGGAGAAGCTGGAACCATGAGCATCTCTCGTGGACAAGATTTCCAAGATGCGATCATTCCTCATAGTTACCTGAGGCCAAGGAGAGGCCACCACCACACCCTTCCACATCTCCTCCAGACCAGACAGGGATTTCCCAAGCTAGCGATCCCTGAAAGTCATTACATTCAATTATTTTTCTTTCCTGGTTGGTTGCAGATAGTAATTAGTTCTTTTGCTCTTCCTGCTTCTAATGGCCTTCCCAGCTATTAGATGCTGAGATAGGAAACCTGAGCTGCTATTCTGGTCCTTGCTCTGAGCACGAATCACCCTGCAGGAATATAACCAGAGGTGTATTGCCAGGAGGGGAGAGAAGGACTGTGTGTGGGCAAATGCATATTACAGTGTTCAGTGAGGTTATGCTCCCTCTCAGAGACTGGCATTGTCTGCCTTTCCCCAGCATACCTGGGTACAGGCATGTAGCAAATCACACCATCTATCTTGGCCTATCTGAAAATTGTTCTTTCATTTTTATTTTCTGTATGCACATACTGTCATTTCAGGTTTTTCCTTTATTCTTTCTGGTAGATTTTTGTGTGCTTGTTAATTGCTAAGAGATGTTTATTTATATTCATGTATGAGCACTTTGCAAAATGAGATCGATTGATTCCTCCACGCAGCTTGGAGTTTCCAAGGAGGGTGTTCATCTGTTTGCCCAAGTGATCTGGCATTCTTCACAATTCTTCCTGACTGAGCAGGGCTAAAGAACTAAAATACACCCTTTCAGTTCAGGCTTACCCCTCTGGAGGTGTCCAGGGTGCTGAGGGAACAGGGCATGGTGTCAAGGTGCCCCTACCAGAGGCCAAGGTGAAGTGTTTAGTGGCCTCCCACTGTGTTGAAGTCTGAGGTTTGGGTTAGTGTTGAAACTTGAATCTGTTGTGGCCTGTGGACCAGTTTTTCCCTGTGAACTCAGATCAAAATGACGGCCCTGGCCTCTCTCTGACCCTCATCCGAGCCAGTATACCCTATGCACTAGAACTGGATTCAGCTGGTTGGACCCTGCTTTTTACTCCACAGGCATCCCATCCTTCATGGAAGCCTGGGTCTTGGGAGCCCAGTGGCCGCCAGTCCACATGCATGCCCATCTGGTATGATATGATAGCCTGCAGGCTGGCTTGCATACTCAGCCCAGCCCCTTTCTACTCCTTGGTATTCCTTCCTGTCCAAGCCAGACTCAGAGAGGAGGCAGGCTCTTCGGTCTGAAGTCTCTCACTCCCCTACCTCTCCTGTTCCTCCCTGACTCCCAAGACTGAGAGACTTGGATCCACTTCCCCTTTGCCACATTTTGCTGCAGTGCAAAGTGTTTTATCTGTTTACTCAGCACTGGGGAAGGCTTGTTGTACAGGATTTTTAACTGTTAGATAAACAATGGTGGAACTGAGGCTCTCACACGCTCTTAGCAGGTTATACATTACCTCATTTCCTCTTCACAGTAATCCTACGTGATGGAGACTTGTTCCCATTTCAGACGTGAGAAGATCAGAAAGGAGAGAGCTGAGTTCCTTACCCAGTACTCCTCCCAGGTAAGGATGGGCTCTGGAAGCTCTTTATCACAGCTCTTGGCAACCAGGGGACCAGAAGTCTCTGCAGTCAGGATAGCCTAGGAGGAGGCTATCACTCATTCCCACACCATGGAAAAGAAGTCCTTGTTTTCATTCCTTGTGCTTTCCTAACTTGGGCTTTGTTTCTTTGATATTTAGACTATCTATTCCATTGCTTTAGCATTTGAGCAAAGGAATGGACTTGACTTTCTCCTCACAAGCTGAACTGGCTACTCCCTATTGCTTGATAGCCCAGCATTCCCATCTGACCTTGAGTGCCACCAGAAACATGTGTCCCCTCCCCCAGGTGTGGGCTGATTTTATGTTCTGTTCCACTGGCTGTCTGGCCTAAGTCACTCTCCATTTTTACGTTGACTCTAGACATGTTCATGCCTGGGAGACCTACTTACCGCATAGCATGGACATCTTTAAGGCCGGCTCATCACTCAGCTGTCCTGGTGGCCTTTAGACCTCTCTGGAGGTGCTGACTGGGATAGTGCTCTAAGATTAATTACGGGAGAAATGACATCTTTATACTGTCATGTTAATAATCCTTCCATTTGTTTGTCTTACTTTATTCCTTTTCCACAAAATTTTATGAGTCGCCTCATATGGGACCACAGACTGCTGGCGCGGACTTCCAGAACTCTACATCCAGTTGATATGAAACCATTTTGTTTATTACATTTTCCAACTGCCTCTAAAGCCTTGCATTTAGGAAGATGATGGAGTTTTCTGGGAGCAGGGTCACCATGGTAATCAATTCACTGTACCAAGGTGGTTTCATAAACATCCTTCTCCCCACAATTAATGTGGTCAGTTTATTAATGTATTCCCTAACATTAAATCATTCAATTACTAAAATACTTGTGCACACGACCGACTCTACAAATACACTGGTTTTACTGTGAATTAGTTTCTGAGAACTCTGCCACAACTCACCATAAACTGGGTCCTTTACAACAACAAAAATTTATCTCAATTCTTTAGGCAGAATCTAAACCTGCTCTTGTTCAGGGCAGTGGAGAGGAGTCACCCCACATCCACCACTCCTTTGGCCCCTTCATTGCTCAGTTGCGACCACATCACTCCACTCCTCATTTCCATATTCCCACAGTCACCTCCCCTCCCTGTCTGTATCTTTGTTTAGTTATGTGTGAACATGGACACTATAAAGTTGTCCCACACTAGCTCAGAATTGAGTGCAATAAAGTGTTCTTTATTCAGGGGCAGACTCACAGATAACAGTCCTTTGCATGAATGGGAACAGGAACTGAACCCAGCAGCCAGGAGAGAGAGCATGTGCAAGCTTTATAGCTACATTTATAGTATAAGGGACCATGCCCTGGTGTGGGAAGTCCTGTCTATGTTTTGCTTTTATTGGTTAATGAATAAAACTGTTTTGTCCAATGGCTTAGCAGAATTGGGCAAGGCAGGAGTTCCAAGCAGATAGAGGAGGAGAGAGGAGGCTGAGTGAGGGAGAAGCCATGTAGCCACCCACAGGAGACAGACATCTCTGCCAGAGCCCACTGGAACCTGGCTGATTTCTGTGTGATTATTTCGAGTCACAGCAGTCAGGCAACAAACTAGCAGCCTCCACCAACAGTGCTCAAATGGGCTGGTATCTTAAAGGCTGTTGGTGGAAGGAGCTCCCACAGCACCTCTCCCTTTTGTCTAAATAAGAAAGTTCTAAGTCTGATACAAAACTATTATATATAATAAGAACAAACATCAAGTATAAAGATTAAAATTACAACAAGCATAAACAATATCAAGCAAGAAACATATGCTAAATGTTTCAATAATTTTCCTCT
>LOJH01020362.1:0-18727 GCA_001685095.1 Ellobius talpinus
TGATGTGACTAAAAGAAGCTTTCATACTGTGCCAACCAATGTTATGACTTTCTGGGTTGTTCTTTGTTTGAATACTATAAAATGAAAACATGAATTCAGAAAAAATACAGCAGATTTCACATCTCTCGTGTGTGTGAGTCTGTCTGTCATTCGCCAAATCCTGAGTTCTCCTGTCTCTCACCCTTGTTCTCCCTCAGTTCGTGGGTCCCGTGAGGACTGGTCCACGGCAAAGTAACAGTACAATTAAGAAGCAAAATCTAAATGAAAATAGTATTATCAATCTAAGAAAATAACATTGAAATTATAAACTTAAATAGCATACATCATCCAAGGAGATATAATCTTCTGCACCAACCGCATGTAAAATCTTGAAAACTCTTTAGGTCCCATTAAGGTGTCTAAGCCTCAGTAAAGCAGTCACACACCCAATCCAGAAGAGATGGAGCCATGGCATGACAGTTCATGTCAAAAATAAAGATGGGTCAATTGTTTAAAATCTAAAAGCTATTTTTGTTGCTACTTCATAACTGTAATTTTGCTATTGCTATGAATCATAATATAAATCTGTGTTTCCCAAAGGTCTTAGGCAACCCCTGTGAAAGGGCCAGTGGACCTCAGAGGGGTCATGATCCACAAGTTGAGAACCACACTGCTTTACAGGGCTTGTGGCCAATGAGAGCCTTTTACTGATATGGCCAAGATTGCAGCAAAGGGCTTGGTGGGAGAAGCAGAGCAACGATGTTGCCGGCGGAGCTTTAGAAGCCCAGATTCTTTGACAGTTCTCATCCAGAAGCACCAAACAAGCATGCTGCTAGAATAAGCATTCTAACACATAACATCAACACACACTGACGTCACTATCGAGGGCCTCAAATTACAGCCAAAACGGCCTTGAAAAGTAAATGAACTTCCAGTGTTTGGTTTTTTGCAGATCACAAATACAAAAATGGTAACTAGACAAAGTTAGCCTGAGCTTCCCACATGGAGTCAACGTTCACTACAAAGAAACAAGGAAGAAAATGTAATGAAGGCTTGTCTTTGTGGTGCTGGCAAGCCATCCAAGGGCCGCGTGCACACCACACGAGCACTCTACAAGGAGCTAGAGCCCCAACTTAGAAAGGGCTGTTTGTTTCTGTTACAATGTTTTCAGTAACTAATTTTTAAAATAACTACTTAATAATGAATGTGAAATAGAGAACTTGTAGACACTTTTTGAAATTACTACACTACTCAAAGATTATAGCAGTAAACAGAACCATACAATTATACAAATAAAAGTATATAAAACATGGATGTTACAAATTATTATATGACCAATTGAACACAGCTGAGAAATCACACATTGAGTGGAATTGCCTGACACAGAGGACAAGCATCAGCAAGCAGGAATCTGACTTGTATGCAAATATTCTTACCATAAATATGGCATACACTATGCACACTGTTCATGTCTGTTCGCACATGCTTATTCATGCGTCATTATTAGTTTTCCATTACAACCTTATGAATATATGAGCACAAACATACTGTGTGTCTATACACACAGACATGTACATATATGTATGTACATGTGTGTATGTATATACAAGTGTGATTACATGTGTGCGTGTATTTCTTTCAAAGTTCATTTAACAAGCTGGGTGCAATGGCACATGCTTGTACTCCGAGCACGCATCACTTGGGAGGCTGAAGCAGAAAGATTATGAGTTCTAGGCCACTCTGGGCTACACAGTTAGCTCCAGTCCAGCCTGGGTTATAAAGCAAAACAAAACCAGCAATCGTCCCACTGAAGACTTGATAATCACACACACGCCATGCTGTCAGGAAGAAAAAGACTCAGGGAAGCCCACCTGAAGTGGTCGGTACTTCCACGGTAATGCTACTGTAGGGTGGAGGTGAAGAGTCGGTTTCCAGGGCTGGGGCTGAAGAAGCAGCTTCCGTGGTCTGTGCTGTGGAGTTAGAAGTTGATGGTTGCTCTACAGCAGATGATTCTGAATTATCGTCTTCATTGTGAAGCTAAAGAACAAAAGAGAAAGAAAATCAATATAATAATTCATTATTCTCTTCACTTTAGCTAATTTTTAAAGATTATTTAAAATTTAAAGATATTCAGGAAAAGAAAGAAAAATTAACATTTTAAAAGATGAGCAAAAAAGACAACAGTTTAATCAGTATAGGGCAAAAAAAATCACAAGCAGGAACTAAGTTTATAAGCATCATCCTGCAAGCAAGCAAATGTACCTAGTTCTCAGCATCTTGCTTTAAACATGCACTGAAATCTGGTTTCACGTGTCTAATATAAAAATATGTTCAGTGAGTAAAGCATTTCTTGTTGGTAAGCAGAACGCACTTGGATTCTACAGAAGTGGGGTCCTAAGTGTCCCATCACCTAGCAAGTGTGCACACCTGCTTAAAATCAAGAGTCAGCAGGGCTTCCGTCAAACAACTGAGCTGTCTGCTAACAAAAGCAGATTTTGTTTTCATCTTAAACTTGCTTCTCTTAGTTCGCACTCTATTACTCTAACGAGCACCATAACCACAATGGCTGTGTGGAGAAGGAAGCATTCACCTCACAGGTTACAGGCCATCACCAAGGGAAGTCAGAGCAGGGACTCAGGCAGAGATCTCAGAGAGCTGCTATGTGGCCTGTCCCATAGCCTGCTCAGCCTTTCTTACAGCATCCAGCATCCAGTGCCCAGGGTGGCACTACCCACCTGGGCTGGTCTCTCCCACACAGACTTGCTTATGGGCCAATCTGATGGGGGTATTTTCTCTACTGAAGTTCCCTCTTCTGAAATGACCATTGTTTGTGTGAAGTTGAAGAAAACACACGTGCACATGCACACACGCACACCTACACACACATGCACGCACACACGTGCGCACATGCACACATACACACATGCGCACATATGTACATGTGCACACACGCACACGTGCACACGCACGCACACACACATCAACCAGCACATTGCTGCTGTGCCTACTCTCATGAATAAAAACAAGCTATGAAAGAGTAAAGGGTTTTAAGATGAGGACATAATACAACACACATACTAAGTTGTACAACAGGCATGGTATTTGAAGTTTACTTTTTGATGTTTGGTTTTGGTTGTTTGGAGTCGGGACCTCAATATATAGTCCCAGCAGGCATATCCTCCTACTATAACCACCCTGGCAGGAAAGAAGACATTCTAAAGAGAGATGCTGCTACTAGTGCAGCGCCTCTGCTGTTTGATGGCAGCAGGCAGAAGACAGCGGTGACAGCATCTAAGGAGAGGCACTGCTGAGGGGGCTCGAGGGGGACGGAGGCCAGAGCTGCAGTGAGCAAGTGGCAGCGGAGAACCTGACAACAGTCATGGTGAGTGGCAGCGGGGACAGTGTTCCCCACCGGAGCGTGGCATCACTGTTTTTCACACAAGAGGAAGAACCAGGTACTGATGGCATGACCACTTCTGAGAGGGTGGTAGATTTTCTACCCCAGGCAACACTGATCACCAATGACTCGAAGATCACAGTACTCAAACAGGTCCAGGAGCTGATCATCAGCAAAGACCCCACCCTGCTCGACAACTTTCTGGATGAGATCATCGCTTTCCAAGCAGACCAGTCCACTGAAGTGCACAAGTTTGTCATTGGCTTCATTGAGGAGGCATGCAAGCAGGACATTGAACTGCTGCTAAACTAATGCCAACCTCAACATGCTCCTGCGGGATGAAAACGTGAATATGGTAAAGAAAACAATCCTCACCATGACCCAGCTCTACAAGGTGGCCTTGCAGTGGATGGTGAAGTCTTGAGTCATCAATAATCTCTAGGAGGCTTACTGGGACATGGTGTCCTCCATGGCTGGGGAAATCCAGCTATTGGATTCTGACAATGACTGCATCTATAAACATGCCATCAAGTTTGTGGAGGGCCCCATTGTCACCCTGTCACCCCACATGTCACCCAACGCCAGGAACATGACATCAGTCTGGACCGAATCCCTCGAGATCACCCCTACATCCAACACAACATCCCGTGGGAAGAAGGCAAGGCGGCCTTGGAGCAACTGTTGAAGTTCATGGTACACCCTGTCATCTCCATCAACCTGACCACAGCCCTGGGCTCCCTTGCCAACATCGCCTGCCAGAGACCCATGTTCACGTCCAAGGTGATCCAGGCCTATGAGACCCTGCATGCCAACCTGCCCCCAACACTGGCCACGTCTCAGGTGTGCAGCATCTGTAAAAACCTCAAGTTGCACTTGCTGAGTGTGCTCAAGCACCCTGCCTCCTTGGAGTTCCAGGCCCAGATCACCACCCTGCTGGTGGACCTGGGCACCCCCCAGGCAGAGATCGCCCACAATATGCCCAGCAGCAAGGACTCCTGCAAATGGCCCCAGGATGATGCCAACTCCACGCTGAAGAAGATGAAACTGGAGCCCAACTTGGGAGAAGATGATGAAGAAAAAGACTTGGAGCCTGGCCCATCAGGGACTTCAGAGGCCTCAGCCCAGATCTCAGGCCAATCAGTCACGGATATCACCGCAGAGTTCTTGCAGCCTCTGCTGATGCCTGACAATGTAGCCAATTTGGTTCTCATCAGCATGGTGTACCTACCTGAGACCATACCTGCCTCCTTCCAACCATCTACACTCATGGCCGCACAGATGACAGCTGCAGGACTGGGTCCTGGTGAGTCTTGTGCTGACCCAGGCCAGGCCGTGGCACTGGACTCTACTTCTGGAAAAGCTGTGGAGATGAAGGTCATGTGCCATCTCACATGTTACCTCTCATCATGGGTCCATCATTAAATAGAATGCTCAGTATCTTCAGGCTCTGGATTTTGAAAGCCAACAGACTTCCAGACTTACAGTGTCAGGTTACTGAGACTGAGCCTCGGAGTCTTTCCCTTATTTCATCAATATGCTTTTATTTGATGTGTGTGCCCTCAGAGACCAGAAGAGAGTGTCAAACTCTTGGAGATGGAGGAATCACAAGAGGTTGTTGGGTGTTGGAAGCAAAACTTAGGTCCTTTGCAAGAGAGGCAAGTGCTTTTCACCCCTGAGCCATCTCTTCAGTCCGGGCTTTTGTCTTCTTTAGACTGGGTCTTGTTGTGGAACCCACACTGGCCTCTAACTTGCACCAGTGTTCCTGCCTAGTCTCCTGAGTGCTGAAATTACAGGTGTGGGCACACTCGGCACCAGCTTGTTCTCTGAAGTACAAGTCATGAGCAGTACCACAAGCACAGCTCCTGTGTTCATCGCCTGTGAACTTCACAAAGCATGTTCTCTCTTTCCATCTTATGTGGGTCTGAAAGGCTGGACTCAGCTCCCCTTTACCCTCTGTGCCATTGTACCAGCCTTTGTTTCAGACCTTGTCATGAGCATGGCTGCTGTCAACAGGGGTTTATGAGTCTTTGGTGTGCTCAGGTTTTCCTGAGCAGTGTGCTCCAAGGGGTGGGGTTGTCGAGTCACATGGCCTCAGCTGTTAAAGACTGTTTACCATGAGGATGCCCAAGTGGCACACACCTGTCAATCCAGGAAGTGGAAGCTGGAAGATCAGAGGTCATCCTTGAATGCATAGTGAGTTTGAGGACATCCTGGGGTACATGAGACCATGACTCACAAACCCCGAATGGGCTGGTATGGCAGCTCAGGGGTACAAGTATTGTTGTCAAACCCAGAATCTGAGTTTGATCCCTGGAACCCACATGATGGAAGGAGAGAACTCCACACCAACACATGCAGCCTGGTATATGCGTATACATCCCCAATTAAGTGAAACGTAAAAAAAATTAAAAAAATAGAGATACCTGTGCACTCCCTTTGGTTACCACATTATTAAAACAATGGTCCCCAAGTGTATTTTAATAAACAGCAACTGCCTAAAGATCTAAGAGTAAAACAGTCCCAATGGTCAGTCTTATAAACCAGGTGATGGTAACACAAACCTTTAATCCTAGTAGCCACACTAGTTGCTATAGAAATCAGGTGGTGCCCAGCCCTAGAGAGGAATATAAGACGGGACAAAACCGCTCTTAAAACAGTCTCATTCTGAGATTCAGGAGGCAGGATCACAATTTCAAACTGAGGTTGAGGTAAAAGCCAGTGGCTGGCTGTTTTGCTTATTGGATCTTCAGGTTAAACCCCAATTTCTAATCCTGAGTTTTTATTAATCATGCTTCACCAAAGGAACTGAAATTTCCCCAGGAATCTCAGGAAGAAGGAATCCCACGAGAAGGAAAAGGCTGAAGCCGGGAGCCAGCAAGAAGAGGAATCTGTCTCCTAGAAAGAGATCGCAGACAGTTCTGATAACTTGTCAGACCACCATGCAGATAAAAGATGGCAAACCAAGATCAAGGAAGTACCTTGACCAGGACTCCTTAGCGGTTCACACATCCTGCCCTCTGTTTAAATGCTAGTCACATGTCAAGACCCCAAAGAGAGAGATGGGGGTCACTGGACCTCTTTAATGTTTCCTCTTTGAAGTATGGCCAAACTGAATAAATCTCCTTTGCCTGTTTTTCATTACTTGTCTCTTCCAATAGTTTAGTGGGGATGGGTGGCTGAGCCCAGCTTGCTAGGGCTGCCAAGGCCCATGATCCCATTGAACTACTGCAGGAACTCTGCTTCTGCCTTCTGAGGGCTGACAGCCAGGCCTGGCCACCATGTCAGACTTGGGTTTCCTTTTAAAACATGGAAGTTTTTGAAATCTAGTCTCTAGGTTTGGTGCAGTATCTGTCCATGGCACACTATTCTATTTCATCATTTCAAGCAGATTTGGGGGATTTATTAGTGGGTACATTATCGTTGTAGGGCAATTATAAAAAATATACAGCTGTTTCCCTAAAAGGCTTTCCTTCCTTCTGTGTCATCACAGATCCATGGCACTGTGGGTGGGCAGTAGTTATATCTAGACTTTAGATAGATACTAACTGATTATAAGTGATTAATGATGATTCATCATACTCCTTTGGCCAAGTGTACCTGGGAAGTGTACCTGGGAAGAAGATGGGCTAAAACAACAAAGTGACCTAATAAAGGACACGCAAAAGTATATTAACTAGGGACAAGGTTAAGAAGGAAAGCTCACAAAATTAAGGAAACATCAAGGTATATACCTGCATAAATTTAACAGAGCTCACTCATCTTCAAAACAAGTATGCTATCTATCAAATCACATTATTAAAAATAACACAGGAAATCCTAGTTTTTAAGCTTCCTTTCCTTAAATGGCTTGAGAACCAAAAATTTAGAAACCCAGATGGAAAAAATACTATAAAACATTTTTCTAAGCAGGAAAAAAAGTTTAAAAAATAATGTTTGGCTTCATAACGCCATTTAGATGCTGAGTTTTAAGAAGATTCTGATGGTGACTTTCTACATTCTACTCCATACAGGGACTGATAATATAATAGTAACAGCAATTTTTAATAAAAGCTTCTACTCCTTTCCTGTTCCTGCAATCAAATTAGATAAGAACATTCTGACATATCCTCCAGAAAGTTTCTAATTTGCATGAACTAAAAATAAGTCAGCAAAGTAGAGTTGGTAAAGTTCAAAGACTAAAATTGTCTAAGAGCACATTTCTTAATGAAGAGCTAGCTGGGATAGCAAACCTTAAAGCATGGATAAATATCCAAACAAATGTCACTGGACTTGAAATATGCTTCTTTTAGCTATTAGAATCTGAACAATCGAGAAGATTTTAAAACAAAACTGCTGGGGCCAGAAGCTACTGAGGCACAAATAGAACAGGAGCTAGTGAGCCTTAATTGTACCCACTCTCTTCCAGGGAGCACACCAGTCTGTGCTGCAGTCGTGAGGTTGTGAGTACTGTTGTCTGGTAGTTTAGAAGTGTGCTCTGTTTGTGTTAGTAGTTACTAGAGCAAGAAGTGCAGCCTAGGTACATACAGTCCCCTAAGCTTCCAGAAGCTTTCTCTAATTGAAGGGGGGCTCACTCCAGCAGTTATATATGCTGAACAACTCAAGATCGAGTAGTGCACACATCTCAGGAATAGCTACAATTCTCACAGTACAGTACAGGGTGAAATGTGGAAATTTCATCACTTAACTATCGTAAAGCAGTCATAGTAACTGCATAATCAAGTATCTGCCTCCTAAATTTACTAAATTATACTGTTTTTCAAAACCACACATCACTCTACACTACTGAACATAATCTCCAGGGGCTAGAAAGACAGTTCAGTGGTCAAGAGCACTGGCTGGCCTTCCAGCGTACACAGGTTTCATTTGCATGGCAGCTCACAACTGTCTGTAATTCTAGTCCCAGGGGATCCAACACCTTCTTATGACCTCCATGGGCATAAGTATGGCATGTGGTACACAGACATACATACATGTAGGCAAACACCAAAACACACTTAAAAATTAATTCTAAAAGAAATAAATTCACCCAGCAGTGGTGGCACACATCTTTATGTGGTGATATTTTGCTTGTGTTTTAACAAATAAAGCTTGCCTGAAGATCAGAAAGCAGAGCTAAGTAAGCCACTAAAGGCCAGGCAGTGGTGGCACACACCTTTAATCCCAGATTTGGGAGACAGAGACAGATGGATCTCTGTGAATTCAAGGTCACCCTGGGCTACACAAAATTGATCCTGCCTAAACAAGAAACAGCTCACACAAAGGTGATCCCAGCACTTGGAATCACAAGCCTTTAATCCCAGCACTAGGTAGGTGGAGACAGGAGCGATAATGGCTGGGTGGAGAGAGGAATATAAAGGCAGGAGGAGACGGGAGCTCAGTGCAGTCTGAAGCAGTCAGTTGTAGATGCAGTCTGAGGATGCATAGAGACAGATTGCCCCTTCGGTCTAAGATTTGGTAGAGTTAAGAAATCTCTAGTGCCTGGACACTCTGCTTCTCTGATCGTTGGCATAAACACCTATTGGTGCTACCATGGTACCAATAGATGTTAGCCCACCCTAACATCTACCCCATCTATGACCTGCAGAGTGTGTGAAGGGACTGGTACTGAGGAACCATAGCCACAGGATCTCTATGACTCAGGGCAATAAGCAGATTATCCAAGAGCAGTTTTGGTGAGGGTCCAGTGATGATGATGTGCCAGAGGCTTTGAACCAGACAATGACTCACTACAAAGAATGTTTTGCGGGTGAGACTGATTGATGCTGTGTGGCACACTGCAGCTCCCAATGCCACTATGAATGAAGAGTGTTAGAAAGACAAAGGAGCGAGGTGGGGTTTGTTGTTTTATTTTTAATTAATTTTCGGAGAGGTGGATTCTTCTGGGGAAATGCTGTAGGGGTAAGGGGCAGATATGGAGAGATTGGGAAGTGAGTGGGATTGGGGTGCATGGTGTGAAATTCCCAAAGAATAATTATATCAAAAATAAAGCAAATAAAAAGATTTGAAAAAATAAAAATAACTCTACTAGAGATGACATTCTTACCAAAGTGAAATAGGAGTCAAAGGAAAGAGAATTAAAAACAAAACAACAAATACACAGACACAGTGAGACAGATTCTCTCGCTCGCTCGCTTGCTCGCTCCCTCTGCCGTGGGAAATCAAAAACTATTCAAGTCCCTGGATTAGGGACAAGCTACCTAGTACTCTTCACACACTCAGGGGAAAAAAAGCATTGATGACTTACAGCACTGAACAGCAGCAAATATCTATCCATAGATATGACTTTACTCATTCAGGAAACATTTACTATTAAAGAATATAGAGATAAAAGACTAAGTTGGTCATAGAGAGGCAATGTTTTCATACAAATTAGCAAGACTATCCCTGGGAAAAAGCAAGTTTTCTTGAACAAACAACACAATAGTAGTATTAGTAGCAAAAAAATGAAACTGTTCCTAGAAAAACTGTACATTGGGGCCAGGAGTGGTATAAGCCTTTAATCCCAGCACGCAGGAGCCAGGCAGGAAGCTCTCTGGAGCTCAAGGCCAGCCTGCTCTGCACAGAGGGTTGCAGCCAAGCCAGGGCTACAGAGAGACTCCTGTCTCAAATAAAACAAACCAAAACTGCACAATGGAAACAATAGACAAACTTCTACTAGTAAGGGTAAAATTAATTTAACCATATTGAGGAACAATTTGGTAATTCGGAGTAAAACTGAATGTATATACAACCCATGATTCTATTTTCTAGATGTCAATTTCTGAAAACTCTTGTACTTAATGCCACACAGAGACATGCTTAAGTTAGCATTTTTCAAAAGAGCAGGAAACTACATAGCCAAATATGCCCTTAGTAAATTATTATATAAATATACCACTGCTGTATATTACATATACATATAGTTATATACCATATCATGTAAATTGTTATATAAATATATCGTGATTTGTATAACAGAATTCACCACTTAAACTGGAAAGTAAATCTGTATTAATTGCAGTGGATAAATCTCAGAAGCATACTCTCCTAGTTTGCTTTCCTTTCGCTGTGATAAAATGCCCTGTAAAAGCAGCTTAAGGGAAAAGGGGTCTGTTTACACACACATTCACACAGATGCACATACATGCATATAATTAAAAACAATAATAAATCTCTAAATTTAAACAAAAAAGTACATCTAGGTGCTGGAGAGACGGCTCAGCAGCACTGGCTGCTCCTCCAGAAGAGCCAGGTTTAACTGCCTGCGCTCGCATGGCCACTCACAACTGTCCAGGGATTCAGTGCCTTCTTCTGGCCTCCACAAGTACTGCACACACATGGCACACAGACATACATGAAGACAAAACACACATACCCATAAAATAGAAATAAAGATTAAAAGAATTAAGTAGCAAACTAATGTAACAACACAATTCATATGATCTAATCCTAAAGGATGCATTGTACAGAGAAACATTTTCTCATCAATAAAAGTAAAGAAAGCACACACAAATAGGAGGAACTTCAGGATCCCTTGAAGGAGAGGAGAGACACAAAGTGAAGCATGTACAGCCTGGAATTTGGGTAGGTGGGAGAAATGTTAATGACCTAAAACAACACTAGTTTCTTCCATGGTAGTATGACGTCTTTTATATAATTCTGTATTTTTATATTAGAAATGTTTCATAATTTTAAGATTTTTTTAAAACTGAGTCAACCAAACTGTCTTCCAAACATAACATTAAGAGAAATACTTTCCAGCATAAAAGCCCTCAAGGAACATATAGTAATGTTCTTGCGTCCTTGCAATGAAACTGTATGAGACACAGGCAAGCAAAGAAGCAATCAAAACAAAAACTAAAGAAACAAAAAGGCAACATCATTTTTTTTTATGTACAACCAAGGCTCAATACAGAACTAAGACTAAGTTAACTTCTGGTAAACAAAAAAGCAAATCTAGTAAACAGAAACAAACCTAAAAACAATGCAAATACCATAACTTGGGCAAGAGATGAAAGTCTGCCTTTCAGCATAGAAATTTGATCTCCAATATTTTAATTTTCACCATGCAGTTTCAGATTTTACTCTGATTTCTTACGATTCTTTTTCTAAACTTTTTTTAATTTTATTGAAATCTTATACAATTTAAGACTTCTGTGGTGGCCCTGCCTGGTGGACCATGCCTTTAATGCAAGAACTTGAGAGGCAAATGCAGAAGCAACTATGGCCAGCCTGACCCAGCTTCAAAAAAAAAAAACACAACTCAATGACAAAAGACAAAAGAGTCCCATGTAACATATAAAGACATCTTGACTGAGATTTGAGTAATTCAGGATTTCCCTTTCACTGTAAAATCCAAACAAGATTATTGTCTTAGTTAGGGTTCCTATTGCTGTGGAGAGACATCATAACCATTTATAAAGGAAAACATTTCACTGAGGTGGCAGCTTACAGTTCAGAGGTTCAGTCCATTATCATCACTGCGGGGATATGGCAGCACGCAGGCAGACATGGTGCTGAAAAAGTAAATGAGAGTTCTACATCTTGCAGGCAACAAGAAGTGGTCTGTCTCACTGGACGTGGCTTGAGCATATTATGAGCCCTCAAAGCCCACCTCCACAGTGACACACTTGCTCCACCAAGACCATACCTACTCCAAGGCCACACCTCCCACTGGTGCCATTCCCTCTGGAGTTCTTTCAAATACCACAATCATATTTATACTTTTATTTCTAAACAGCAGAACCCCACTCATAAAATCAGTCCAATTTGTCTATATACAAACACAAATGAAATAATGGTCATCTACTGCTAGCACAGGTTTTTCTGACTGCTAAGATTTAGGTACTAGATTGCTTGTGTCTTAGTACTTTCAGTGCATATACTTTTTAAGCTAAGCAAGTATCACTTTTTACAAAGTAAAAGAATCAGAAGAGAAGAAGGATGCTATAGGCTCAGTCTTTGGGATGCTGAGGCAGAACAATCACCCATTCAAGGATGGCTTGGGCCAGCTAGCAACACAGCCAAACTGAGCTATGTACTAAAATCCTGTCTCAAAGAAACAAAAACAAAAACACTAAAAATAAAAGAGGATAACTATAACATACATTTCAAACTCATTTTTCCCATTTTAATATTATGCTCTACGAAACTACTCAGAAAATTAAAACAAAAATTCTTATAAAGGTATTCCTCACAATGCACTATTAAACGAAAATAAGAAAAAGACATTAATCCAAAGCAGAATGAACAAGCTGTTCATTATAACAGAATGTAAGCATTTTAAATAGTTTTTTGAAAGAATATTTAACAACCCAAAGAAATTAAAATAGACTTGAGAAGTGAATGAATCATGTTATCCTAATTTTCTTTGTATGTTTATTTATTTACTTATTTATTTTGTGTGTGGGGAGGGGGTGGGTACGGGCATGCACCAGTTATGGCACATATGTGGTGGGCAGAAGCAGCCTTGATGGGGCTGGTGTTTTCCTTCTACCTGTACGTGGGGGGGCTCCAGGAATTGAATGCAAGTCTCCAGGCTTTTAGAGTAAGTGTCACTACCTGTTGACCTACCTTACCAGGCCCAGTTAAATAATTTTAAATAAGACATAGGGTTATTTAAAAATAACGATTTTAAATAAGACATAGGGTTATTTAAAAATGACTATTGTCACCATTATTTTAATTTTAAATAAGACAAAATGTTGTTTCAAAATGACTGCTAATAAATAAAATAGGCAGAATGGATTCTGGAAAATTTTGGATTCTTTTTCATTTTCTTTTTTACTAGTCTGTGCTTTCCCAAGATATTTACAAGAAAGATAAAAAAATTCTTTGTTTCTAATGTAAGACATAATGATATAATAAAGAGATTTCTGTGTTTAAAGGAATTTCTGTAAGTTGGTTAAGCCTGGGGTTATAAGAAAACTTATATCTGTAAAATTTCTCCTTGGTACTGAACAGACTCCACATAATACTCAAAACCTTTTAAAACCACCATCAGGAGAAAGGTCAGGTCACAGATCCATATATGAGGCAACTGTCCCAGTCAGCACCTTACAGCACTTAAATGCTGTACTATCAGCATGAATCCATTTCCTTGTGGTGACTTGCTTATGAAATTCAGTTTAAAGGTCAAAGGGCTTCAGAAGGGCTTTTTGTTGCTTTGCCACCTGTAATAACACTCTTCCCTCATGGTGCTCTTTTCCCACAAACAACATAAACCACATATATTCAGCGATATAGTCTGAAGAGGCATTCTGAAGTCAGGGTCCTCAGTTAGACCCTGCCTCCAAAAAAAATCTGCTTTTAGTTTGGAATGAATACTACCTATTCCTTAGAAGCCTGTTAACACACACTGTACATAGCCCTATGAGAGGTGCTCACTAAGCAGCTTTCTCCCACTGCTCTCCTACCTACAAGTACAAATAGACCTTCAATCCATACTAAATTCAAGAATTTAAAACTATTACCCTATTTAAATGCTATTTGGTAAGAAAGTGCCAAAATGATGGGGTCCATGTCACAAAGACATGATCTGAGTAATATATATATATATATATATACATATATAGTAAGTATACAATTATAACTCAGAGAATAAAATATGAATCTGTAAATCCAATCTGATATAAGTGAATTGAACCATGGGAAAGCTCTCCCTTTTACAATTAAAGTTAGTAAGCTCTTATTGAAAGATGAACTGGGAAACTAACTTGACAACCAGTATAGTTACTATTTCTATCTAGAGTAGTCAAAGAACCGTAAAGCCAGTAGACCATTTTTAAAGCCAGGGCATTTGTAGGCTGTGTTACAGAAGCCCTGATCTGACCTTTTCCAAACACTGTCAGCAAAAACTACAAGGTCAGAATGTTGATGTTTTCTACTCTACCTCCAGAAACCCTGTGCAATGCTCCCTCCTCCACTCCACTCTCAGCCTTTCCAAAACCACCTATGAAGAATCTCTCAGATAACAGTGCTATTCCTCCTTCTGGATTTTGTATAAGAACAAAATTATTTGGGAGACTATAACTGCCTCTCTTCCAGTTTATACAGTGCACACAGCCAGCCAGACCCTTTGGAGGAAGGGTGGAAAGACAAGGCCGACAAAGAGAACATGAGAAACAGAGTCCCTCACTCTCTTGCTTTTGATTCAAGTCTCACTGAGTCAAGAATTTCAACACAAAGCTAAACCCTTACAAGACACTCTTGTATGTTCTGTTGTTGTTGTTGTTTTGAGAAACATTTTTAAAAAGAGCATTAAAACAGCTAATGAACAATGCTAAGGCCAAAACCTTATGACTTTTGACTTTTAATCTTACCTTTATCCTTTATAATCCACAATCGTGGACTACACCCTGTATAAACCATGCCTCAATCTCACAAAGGAAATTCTTTAGATAAAATAAACCTTTGAACCTTATTTTAAAACTTATTGTTTTAAACTTTAATCTTTAAACTTAGCTACAGATTTTATCTCTAGAACAAAGTAACTTGAAAAGGCACGAAAGTCTCTTACACACCTACTATTAGGACATTTTACTGCCTTTTCTGTAAGCTGAGCTCTTTTCTTCCTCCTTTATTTTAGTTCATGTGCATTGATGTTTTGCCTGCATGTATGTCTGTGTGAGGGAGTCGGATCCCCCGGAGCTGGAGCCACAGACAGCAGCGAGCTGGTATGTGGCTGCTGGGACTGAACCCAGGGTGTCTGGAAGAAAGGCCAGTGCTCTCAACCACTGAGCCATCTTCCCAGTCCCTACTGCTCTGTTTTATGTTCTCCGCACTGTGTGTACTCTTCCCTGATTAATAAACTCCACTTCTGTTCTCTTCACCCAAATACCAGACGAATGTACTGAGAAGATCCTGCCTCCTAGTGGAGTTTCTCTCTTCAAATTCTGTCTCTGACTCAGTGCTGTCTACCTACACCACCCACATGGATTGCATGTACATCACACTAACAAATGACAGCAAACAAAAACCTGCCCATTTAAAATTACTCTTTCTCTGCTTTCTGAACTGACTCACACTTCATTCCTTCACAATCATCCTGAAAAGAAAAAATAAAATAAAAGATGTCTTATTTCATTCTCTGCAAATCTGATTTCTATTTCTTCCCCAATTCATTACCATATAGCTTTTACTCAAATATCTCCTACTAAAATTAATGACCTAATTGTTAAATTTGAATTTTATTTCCAGTCCTCAGCCTCACAAAGATCTTTAATACTTTCAACATACCAAACTGTACTGGTTAGATTTTAGCTTCCGATCATTCCCCTCTCCTTTTCCTCACTGACCATTCGATCCTGTTCTTTTTGAGGGATCCATGTTTTCCTTTAAAATGAGAATGGCTCCCTTAGGCTCACAGATTTGAATATCTGATTCCCAGTTGGAAGAACTGTTTGGGAAGGATTAGGAGGTGTGGCCTTGTTGGTGGAGATGGGTCACTGAGGACAGGTTTAAAGTTTCAAAAGATTGCTCAACCATTTTCCAAGCGCTTTCTACTTCCTGTTTGTGGATGGCAGCTCTCAGCTGCTGCTTCAGTGTCAAGCCTGCTGTCACCATCATCCTCACCATGACACCATTATAGTGATGTACTCCTATCTTTCTGGACACATAAGCCCCAAATAGCCCTTCCTTCTATACGTAGCCTTGGTCATGGTGTTTTATCACAGCAATAGAAAAGTAACTAAAACAAAGACTCTTAGCTAAAGCTGAATCCTGAGCAACAGATTTGGTTGTTTGGTTTCCCTACCAAGACTTAGGCTTAGTAATATATATTACAATACTGGGCACAGTGAATCAATAGATTCAATACCATTAACACCCAGAACCTGGAGGTTCTGACTGAGAACTCCTAGCAAAAGGGTGTGACAGGTGCTGCAGCAAGGAGAATAAAGAAGAATGCCTGAATTTGATCACAGGTAACACAGTGCACTGAGACTACCAGGGACCAGGTCAAGGTGCCTATTTTCTTCAGACAAAGTTTTATTCTTCCTTTTACAAACAGCAAGAGTCTAAGAACAGAATCCTCAAACAAAACTAAGTACGGTGACATCTGTTACTAAGGCATACTGTTGCTGGTGATTCATTCAGGAAGCAGCAAGTGCCAAGATACCACTATAGACTATTAAAGGGATTGATTGATCAAAGTGTTACATACAAAACCAAAGATTCTCAAAAGTTGGCCAGGTTTAAACACACAAACAAGTAACTCTAGATGACCAGAAGACAAACACCCATGTAAACATATGCTATCAATCTTCTCTCTCTCCACCCCCCAAGTTAGGAATAATGTACCTCTGAACTTATTTACCATATTGTAGTAGGTCTTAATAAGTTTTTAGATTTTGACACAGCAAATGTCAGCTTGAAGTGCAGCAACTTTCCACAAAACTTTCCTGCCCCTCATATACAATGTTCCCTTCCCCATTATCTTTATCTAGCACACTTGTTAAATCTGATGAACCTGCCACGATACACATCATTGTCATTCCAAGTTTAGTCTTGCTATTAATTTTGAGGCTTCTGATAAATGTCTCAGGACCTCTACCCTCACAGTAATGAAACATGCAACATCCTTTATGCTATTTTGAAATATACATTATTAACAATAGTTATATAGCTAAGCAGAAAAACAGCAGAACTTATTCTTAGCTAACTGTGTGTCAGTTGCCGAACTTTCCAGCTCACTCTCCAAACCATTATTACACGTCAGCAAGCTACTGTCACAGCTTCCTAAACAGCAGACATTAGCTTTGGAAGACCCCAGTTAAAAGGTGCCTCTAAGAAACAACACAACTCTGAAGCCACAGAACAAGCGAAGAATACAAACTCAACTTATAGGAGTATAAATAGGCACAGGGGAACAGCGAAGTTAAAAAAAACCTTAGGAGGAACAAAAAGACACAAAAGACATTTAAGACATCCAACACACATTAAAGAAAAACAAAACTAAGAAGAAAGTTTAATACAGGGGGATGAAAATGTGAAAAACCTGTTACTGGCTCTTGTTTCAACATGGTAGTAGCCACCTACGTACAGGCCACCCTCCCACTGCAAGATGTGGTGTTGCTCTTTGTTAACTATAAAATCAGGACAAACAACAGCAAACCTCTAGACATTCTTAATGCTAAAGAAAATGTTCTGGAATATAAAGGAACACACAGAGAGGGAGGGAGGGAGGGAGGGAGGGCTTTATAAATACTCCCTACTCAGTGTGTTTAGTGTTACTTGCATGTATATGTTTTCAGGACTGACTACTCGGTACTGGTAACTGACTGGAGGACTCACTCCTAAGGAAGACTTCCTCTCCCACTCCCAGCAGTTGTTAATTGCCTATAGCGCTCTTCTAGGTGGGAGATTTCCCCTATCCACCTTGGAGTGTCAGTTTCTGTTGTCATTGTTCAAGTCTTGTTTAGGCAGCCATAAGGTTCAGATTTCTTGGGTGTGGCTTCCATCTCATGTCTAGAAGACACAATCTTGTAGCAGACTTCCTACAATTTTTCCACCCCCTTTCTCAATGTTTCCTAAGCCTTAGGTGTGGAGGGTGTATTGCTAACGTACCAACTAAGACACCCCAAGGTCAGATGTTCTCTGCATTTTGACTAGCCATGCCTCTCTGTAATGCAATCTCCATCTGCTGCAAAAGGAAGCTCCAGTCAGGAATTACACTGGCTTAGTAAAGTGGCAGAAGTTCTCCCCTAAGATCTCCTCCATGACCTCACTAGCCATGGACAACCGGCTACATTTATAGTATCAGTCAGAGTTTTCTTCCTGTCAGTGCAGACCTTACATCCAATTAGACGGCTGTTGGCTACCACCAAGATATGAATGTTACTATTTTACCATGATGACCATTGTAATAGTTCATAGGTGTCACAGCTAGTTCTTGGCAGCTTGCATAACACCTTCTAGTATGGCAAATAAATAAATAAATAGTTATCAGAGAGAAGGCTTTCAGATCAGTGCCACTCAAATCCTAAGTCCTGTATCAGAAGCAAATGGTGTCTTCAGCGATAGAGACTATCTTCAATTTCTGGGAGGCAATGAAGAGCAACAGCAATAGCCTGTTATAGCAAATATAGTTTGGGGAGTCTCTTGGACTCTCCAGACCAAAAACTTAAAAGGAGGTTTCTCATGCATGGTACTGGAGCTTTTGTTAGTATATGGATCTTGGGGAATGCATTATTATGCTAAGTGGCATAAATTCATTTAAGGTATTACACATATATATGCATGAACTCCAATGTGTATTATATGCAATTTTAGGTAAATACAAAATAATTGCCTATGGCCTTTTCAAACATCGTTAGAAGCCAGGCAGTGGTGGTGCACACCTTTAACCCCAGCACTCAGGAGGCAGAGGCAGGT
>LOJH01020363.1:0-20784 GCA_001685095.1 Ellobius talpinus
CTAAACCATTGGTCCAAAGAGCTTTATTCATCAACCAATAAAAGCACATATACAGAAGGACATCCCACATCACTTAGGATGCCAGGTTGTAAGGAGGCAGAGAAGAGGGACAGAGTTGAGTGGTTTGTGTTCAATAATGCAAGAACCTGGAGTCTTGTCAGGAGCATCATCCAGACAGTGTAATATAAGAGGAAGGGGAACTGGAACTGCGAAGGACCGAAGGTTGCATTGTCTCATTGGACCTGCTTCTTGCTTTCTCTCACAGCATCTCTTTGCAGCAGTTTTCTGGCTGAATTGCATTATGGGTATATGTGTCTCCTCCAGTTGCTGAGAGCCTCTGAAGGGAGGTACCCAGTGTTGTTCTCCCTCAAGCCCAAGCTCTTGTGTCTGGTAGACTGCCCACTCTCAGTTACTAGCCATTTGGTCTTGGGCAAATCATCTAATGTGTTGAGGCCACTTCCTCATATAAGCAGACGGGGCATTATAACTCTGGGTGGCTCACAAGGTCATGTGGGTGAAGGAAATAACGCAGTTTGGTTTCTGGGTCTAAAGAGGAGCACATGGAGCCTGGACGCACTGGGGAAGGCCAGTCATAGGGTCCATGGGGGCTGCACAGACACAGAATGACAGGACTTCAGACAGGCAGGAAGCCATGTGCTTTGCTGCGAGCCCTGAAAACCCTTGGGCTGGACACTGAAGTCTACTTGTTGCCCACAGTGGAGCCATCTGTAACCGTTTAGCATATATTAATTATACAGAGTAATAGTTTCATTGGATGCTTTCATATGTGCAGTTGACATATTTTTCATATGCAACCCCTCCCTATACCTAATCTAATCCTTCCCTTTACCTCTTCTGCCCTTTAATGCTGTTTTCTTCTAGACTCCGCATATGACTGGAAACATAATGCACTTGTCCTTCTGAGTCGGACTTATTTCACCTAACACAGTGAACTCCATTTCCATCACTTTCCTATAAATGATATGATTTCATTCTCCTTTGTGGATGGATAGTACTCCATTATATATATTATGCACCGTGCTTCTTCATATGTTAGCTTGCACCTTACGTAGGCGATGCTATAACTTAGCTATTATGAAAGATGGTATATCTCTTGTATGCCGACTTTGATTTCCAAAGGTACATACACAGAAATGATTGTGTTTTTTAGAGGAACCTCCATACTGCTTTATATGGTGTCTTGTGCAGCTTACATTCTCCTCAAAAATATAAAAGGGATCTCCTCTTGGCCAGCATTTATTGTTTTATTATTGCCGCTGTTTTGTTTGAGACAAGGTCTCATGTATCCTAGGTCAGCAGGCTTGAATTCATTATATACCGAGAATGACCTTGATTTCAGATCCCTCTTTAACCAGCTAAGTACCAGGATTACTGATGTATGTCACTCCACCACTTCTGCCATGCTGGGGATTGAACCCAGGACTTCCATGTATGTTAGGCAAGCATTATACCAAGCAAGTTTTCTCATCAGCCATGTTCCCTTGATGTTAGCTGTTCTGGCTGACATGAGATAGACTCTCAATGTATTTTTTAGTTGAATTTCCCTAGTGGCTAAAAAGGAACCTTTTTGAAACTATTGGCTATTTGCACTTCTTTTGAGAAGATCCACTCACTTCATGTGATCATTTGCTGATTGAATTCCTTGTTCTTTTGCTGTGAGCATTTTTTGGAGACCTTGCTTTATTCTGCATGTTAAGCCTCTTTTGAATGAGCAGCTGGCCGAGAGCCTATGCTGTGGGCTGTCTGTTCACATGGTGGACGATTTCCTCTGCTATACCTGCTCACTTCATATAGTCTTGTTTGTCACTGCTGTTTCCTGAGACATTGGACCCTGATTCAGAGAGTCATTGCCTTTGTCTGCCTCTTGAAGCATTTTTCTTAGTAGTTTTAAGTTTCAGGTCTTACACTGCTCTCTGGTCCATTTGAATTAACTTTTGTGCAGTACCAAAGGTGTGCATATGGTTTCATTTTTCTACATGTGGATGTTTCCCCAACATCATTTGCTAAAGAATCCACCTTTTCTTTAGTATGTATTTTTGGCACCTTGTGGGAAATCTGGTGGCTGTAGTCACAAGTGTTTATTTCTAGGCCTGTGGTCTGTTCCAGTGGCCCATGTTTTTATTCCATTGTCATCCTGGTTTTTGTTACTATGGTTCTCTAGTATATTTTACAATCAAATATTGAGCTTCCAGTATTGATTTTTTTTTACTCGGGATTGCATTGGGATTTTCCAGCTTTTTGTGCTTCCATATGAATGTTAAAAATTACCTTTTATAGTTGTATCAAGAATGTCATTGATATTTTCGTAGGGATTGCATTAACTGTATAGATCACTTTCAATAATATGACCATTTAAACAATGGTATATTGTCAGTCTATGAACCTAGGAGATGCAGTTTTCTAGTATCTTTAGCATCTTTCTTCAGTGACTTTTAATTTTCATTGCAGAGGTCTCTCACCTTCTTACCATGAGTGGATTTCTTTTTCAGCAGGTTTTTAGTATGTAGAAACCTACTGATTTTGTAGCCTGTTACAAACTGGGTGTGGACACATGCCTTTAACCCCAGTACTCAGGAGGCAGAGGCAGGCTGATCTGTGAGTTTGAAATTTGTGGGTTCCATCTAGTCTTCTAGGCTCTACTTCTCAGGAGCTATTGCTATGCAGGGCCTGGCTTTTCTTCCCTTCCCCTTATAAGGCCAGGTCTGTCTTGCCAGTTATGCCCCAGAATGGTGACGGGAGTGGGGGGCTGAGGGCAATGAGGATTATGTACCACCCTCCCTCATGCTCATTTACCCCATAAGCACTTCCTTGTCTATTGACTGTTAGGCATCTTGTTAGGCTTTGTGATTATAGTCAAGACCCTTGGTGTCATGAAGTTTGCATTTTTGTGACAGGCTTAAACAAAACGTCAGGTGATAAGGGAGAGATGGTGATGAGCAGGCAGTGGGTTTCTGGAGATCCAGGCATGAACGTGCTTACTCAGCAGAGGTAGGAAACCTCAGGAAAGGCCCTGCAAATGACTGAAGAATAAACTTTGTAAAGAACCAGGGAGGACTGGTGAGCTCCCTAAATGTTCCATGTACTCATGCTGATAGCCACAGATGACAGTTCAGGGGCCTTGTGGTATCCTCATCTGAGGGCCTGTCGTGTGGGTGGGATGGATGGGATCTTTTGTCATGAGCCTTTGTATTTCTTGTCCTAGGAACGGACACGCTCTACTGGCGTTCATGTTCTCTCGGCAGGAAAGCAAGCTGAACCGCCAGCAGACCATGGAGCTCGGCCACCACATCCTGAAGGCACACATTTTCAAGGTGAGGTGTGCGCGAATTTTGTGGTTTGAAGATTTGAGGCAGGTCTGTGGGCCCTTCACTCATTCCCTAGTGTGTCGTTCCTAATCAAAGAACTCGAGTTCCATGGCCTTTATTTCATACCGCCTGGGTTTTCCAGCCCTGCTTGTTTCTCAAGTGAGGTTTGACGTGTCCCTCTTCCCCTGGATTTCCTATCTGGGTAGGTGTGTCTAGAGCCTTTCTCAGGTTTGAGCTTTTGTTTCATTTGCAAAGTACCAAGATTACAGTGCTCAGTGAGACTATTCTGTATCAGGAGACACAGCCCTGAGTTTGCCTCTTATTTGTAATGCTACCAGCCTTTACTGGCCACTGCCTAGACCCCTTCCTTCATTAGGAGTTATAGATCCTTTATCTCTTATCATCCTCTGACTTCCTTCTGCAGAAGGAAGCTTTCTCCTTATCTCTCTCCCTTACCCCCCCTCCCTTCCCCCAGGGCCAAGGTCTGTGATTTCCTGACCCTGAGCTGTGCTTACAGGCCTAGGGGGTCCTGTTGGGCAGGCTCACTTTCAAACTGACGCTCAGCTGGGAGAAAGCACTCACAGGCGTCTGTCTTTGGTTGTTTCCAGGGCCTCAGTAAGAAGACTGGAGTCTCCTCGAGCCATCTGCAGGCCTTGTGGATCGGTTACAGCACAGAGGGGCTGTCTGCTGCCCTGGCCTCTCTCAGGAATCTCTATACTCCCAATGTGAAGGTGAGTCGCCTTCTGCAGGGGTGTGAGTCGCCTTCTGCAGGGGTGTGAGTCGCCTTCTGCAGGGGTGTGAGCCAGGCCTATTCCTCCTCTGCCAGTCTAGCCAGCTGAGGCTCCAGGGAGGGCTGGTGAGCTCCTGGTGATGTCTTCCCTTCATGCTCATCACGCCTTCCCCTAGAGGGAGACAGGGTAGACACTGTGTTAGCTCACCGTGACCATGGCAGAGAGGGTGTGGTCAGCAGGTAATCAACAAAGAGAACCAGAGGTCAGAGAGCTTTGCAGGGAAAACAGACTCTTTAGTATCCTGAATTATTATAACAAACCAGCTCTTCATGGCATAGGAAATTAAGCATTGGTGACACAAAACAGTGGGTCACAGAAAGCTTCCTGCAGGTTCCAGGGACACATACACTCCTGGCAGTGGAGAGACTAGTAGGTTGGCTGCACGCGGAGCTGAGAGCAGCTTTGCGCAGTTCTCAGTGGCTTTCCAGCCGTGCTCTTCTTGCTGTGCTTTTGCAGATAGATTTTCCTTCCCCATTTGCAGAGTGTACAACACAGTCTTTGACTCAAAAATCACACCTTAGACCAGGTCTCTGGTTAAAGCCCCGGGTTGCATGCCCTGCCTATGCAAACTCTGGGGCTCTGTCCCGGTGGACTGGGTCTTGACTCTGAGTCTCTACGAAGTGATAATTGCACCTGCTCCCTCATAGTAAAGCCAAAGGAAGCCCAACGTGCTTGTCAGTGAAAGAGAAAACAAGGCCTGGCTCAGGTTTCAGGTGTCTGGCATCCACTTCACCTCAAGAAAGGGACCACATGCACCAGAAATGGAGACATGGGAAATACTTCTGTACCCTTTTATACCCCTCCTCCCTGCCTCACTGTCCCCTCAGAATTCATCCCTTGGCTGTGGCTCTGGAGTCTGCACTGTGGAGCTTCCCCTGTCGGTTAGAGCTGCTCTGCCTTCCTCTGTCCCTGCTGAAGAGTGAGGTTATCACATGCCAAGGATTGTGGGTATTAGGGAGGGCCTAGCAGTGGGTGAGTCTGGGTATAGAGCAGAGTGTTGCCTCTAGGTGGATACAGATAGTGTTTACCATGAGAAAAATGCTGCCTGTATTCCAGTGGCACCCCGCTCCCCGCTGTGGATCTTCAGCTTGACTCAGCCCCTTATCTGGGGACCTTCACACTGAAGAACCGTGCCGCTAGGGACCCTGGGGACCTCGTGCGTGTTCTATCCTCTAGGCTCCTAGCTCTCAGTGCTTTCATCCTGACGGAGCCTTACATGCAGGTTTTCATAAGTGGGTAGGCAAGAAACCATTTCATTAATGCAGGAGAAGCAGTTCACACTGCTGTCCCTTGTCCCAGGAAAAGCTTGCTTTCCAGATGGAGTTTTCCCAAAAGTGGATGGCTCTAAATTTAGATGTCATATAAAGATAGCTGTGTTGTGATTTTTTTTTCCACTTAGATTTTATAAATATTTAAGTTTAGGTTACTATAACATTGGTCATATTTCGGCCTAAAGCAGTATAGCTTTTGGCTTCTTCATAAAAGTGATAAAGTATAAAAGAAGAAAAGAGTGAGCTGGCGATATCTGTTTATACTGCCTTAATGGATTTATGGACATAGATGTTAACTCCCGTGGGCTCTAACATGGGTTTTTAAGACAGCAGACTATACAGCTTCTCTCTCCAGAATATTGGCTTTCCCCTTAACGTACTGGCTAGTTTGCATTGTTCATTTTCACTTTGTTTTATAAAATTCCCATGTTACCTACCTCTGTACCATCCCCAAATTTATGTAACTTGGCTCTACAATCTTAAGTTCTTCCGTTGTCTTCTGTTTTGTCTTTGTAAGTCTCTGATGAGAGAGAAAACGGTTTTCACAGAATATTGAACAAATTACAGTAATTTAAAATTATGCATGCAATTAAGGAACTGTTTTTAGAGACTATTAACTGTTGTCGTACAGGAATGAATGTCATTTTGAAAATAATTGCCGTTTGCCACTTTGGGCAAATTAAAATGACTTGCTCGGAAATGAGTGCTTGGTAATTTTGGAAGTGTGCTGGCGATTGCTAGCCCTGTGGCCTCTGTTACTGGGTCAGACTCACGCCAGCCTGTCCCGGCATGGCCCACTGGGATCCTGCCCAGCTGGTTGGTTTGCTGGAATGTTGTCGTACGGCTGGTGCCAGCCCCCACATGCATGTAGACTGAGAGCATCGGGCTGCTGATGCTTTGCTCAGCTAAAAGGAGAGACCAGGAAAGAGGCAGGGTCTTGGCTAGGCTCAGGGAGTCCGTTGGACTCTGCGTCACAATTTAGCAGGACACATAATGGCCTCACTTCTGTAAGCCTCCAGTGTACCGTTTCGCAGCTTGAGCTGGTTGGCGCTTCTCCAGGTTCCTGTTGTCAGCGGTGCTGCACTACCCGTGTGTTTTCCTAAGTTGCTAGGTGGCATTGCCACTTTCAAGTGTTAGCTAAAGAGAGCTCCTGTAGATGAGCAAGAATGCGTGAGTCATCTCATCCCTTCCTGTGGGCCACACAGGATCTGCTTCGACCCTACTCTGCGGCAGCAACTACTTTGTGTCCTGAGCTACCTTTGCCCTACCCACTCGGAGCACTTGAGTCCTCACCTCTGAAATGGAGATAACAAAACACCACCTCCCAGCCATCAGAAAACTGGCAGCGAAAGCTCTTGGGAAAGCGCCTGGCATGTCCTATGTGCCCAGGTGGATTGTTTTCATTGCTGCTCCCCCGTGGCTCTGGAAACTGTGACGCCACCTGGGCTGCGGGCACCTGGGAGCTTTGAGATGGTGGCTGGCTTGTGAGGCCCTCCATCCTGCTGTTTGTACTGTGGGTAGTCTCGGGGTACACACTGGGCAGTGAGTGGGAGATGGGCCCCCAGAGCTCCAGGGACCTCACTCTGAAGACAACACAAGGGAGATAATGACAGTAGCTGCGAATATTTATTTGGAACTTTTGAAATAGTGTAGTGCTAAGTCAGCCTCTCTCTCACTCTCTTTCCTCTTCTCTCCCCCTCTCTCCCTACTTCCTTTACCTTCCTTATCCCCTTCCTCTGATTCCTTTCCTCCCTCTCTCCTTGGGGGAATGTATTGTTATTTTTGACATTTACTTTTAATCTTTACAACCACCTAGGGAATGGGTGCTTTTGTTCCCATTTTTCGACTGGGGAGCAGAGGTTTGGGGCCCAGAAGGATGGAAGAACACCCGATTCTCAGTGTGCCGTAGTGTGTCTGCAGGCACATCTGTCCCCTTGTGTGTGTACAGCCCATTCTCTTGGGAGCTGGGTTGCCAGAGCCCCAGGCCCAGTAAAGCCGGGGTCTACAGCCTAGGGTCCAGGCTCTGGAGATTTCGAAGCTCTGGGTGACTTCAGGTGTGCCTCATGGTTCAGAACAATGAAGAATGATCTACAAACCGGCAGGGGTTAAGTGGTAAAAATACAGTGCAGCAAAAAAGAACTGTTTCACCAAAGCAGATGGCATGTGAATGAGTGAGAAAGCCTGTGCCCCAGAACACGCCCTCCAAGAATCCCGTCAGATCTGCACCACGGGGCCCAGTGCGCTCCTGGACCCAGGTTTTGCAAAGAGATGACGCTGAGCAGAACAGGGTGACACTGCCGTTTCCCAGAGGAACCTGGAACCCTGAAAAACCCAAGAATGGTTTGAGAGTCACTGAGTTCAGATGATGATAATGATCCTTCTGATGGGATAAGCAGCTGGACAGATGGTCGGGTAATCAGATGACCTGGCAGTGCCTCCTTGTTTCAGGTGTATGACTTACCATTCTTTGTGGATAAGTACTGGTCTCAGTGATAAGGACGACCCTGTGCATATGTGATCTCCAAGAATGGATGAGCGATTTTCTTGCATCTGTTCTCTGTGGACTTGCTTTAGAACCAGTGTCCAGAACAGTGAGCTAAGAACACAGGAACATGCTGAGGGATAAAGAGGGTCAGGAGTCTCTGCCGGCGTGGAGTGTGTCTAGAGCAGGGGTGGACACTGCACTTTGGCATTCTGTTGGTGGAGTAGAGACTCACAGAAGACATCCTTTGCCTTTGCTGTCTGCGGAAGAAGCATTCAAGGCAGAGGAAGCTGAAAGGGGAAAGACTGTGATGGCAGGGCCTGTTTAGTGTTCCTGGGGCCGGAGGACCCACACTGAGGTCATGGCCCCGGAGAGAATGTAAGAGAGAAAGCTGGGGACCACTGTCTTGTGGAGTTCAACCTTCAGCAGCATGAAGAGACCTTAACATTTCATATCTTGGGTTCTAACATGTCAAAGAGATGCCGCCGTGGGCCATGGTTTCCCCTCTGGTAGTATTAATCTCCTGTATCTACAGTTTGTAAATATCTATCAGCTACTTCATGGACACATCACTGAACTACCCAGAATTTTGACATGCCCATCTCCTTTCTATGTCTTTTAATGATCCCCACATGTCTCTAGTCAAATAGATGACATGGTCTCTGGGGTTTTCAATCAAATAGTCAGCCCAGAGGACCTGTCAGGGCTTGGCAGGGGGAGTGATGGATGCAGGTAGAAGCTGTTTAAAGGGACCAATTGCAAGAAATGCATGGGACATCTTAATAGGTGAAAAGTGCATCATTTTTTTCCTCATAATCTGGAGAGTTGAAGGAGATTATAGAGATTTGCATCTGTTTAGTGAATTTAATATGTGTGAATCCGAAACTTGATACCTGGCAGGTGTTGTGTGCAGTCGTCAGCGGGAGCAGCAGAGGCCATGCTGTCTGTCGGTGTGTGGTGCTCACAATCCTGAGAACACGTTTCTCTGCTTTCTTTCTCCTTGAAGGAACATATTCTTGTAGAGAAAAGAGACTATTCATGTTTTCTTTTGGCTTATCCTGTTGCTAATGATTCCATCCTTGATTATTATTTCATTGTTAAAATGGTGAATTTTTTCTTTAGTGACTTGTCAGAGTGTAGCTTCTACACCAGTAATAGTGTCGTTCACTGGAAAACATTAAAAAGGTGCCACCCAGGGCCTGGAGAGCTGGCCCCCAGGCTAAGAATACTTGTTCTTCTGACAAAATGCCATGGCTTGATTCCTAGCACCTATGTGGTGGCTCATAACCATTCATAACTCTGGTTATAGGGGATCTGATGCTGTCTTTTGACCTCTGTGGACACCAGGCATGCACATGATAGCACAGATTCACATGCAGGCAAAACATTTATATTCATAAAGTAATAAATAAATCTTTTAAAGATGTGTTATGTAGGGCACGAGGAAGGAGAAGGTACTCCGCATGTCAAAAAAATTATTTTCTCTTGTGATGGACTAAAAATCCGTAATAGAAAATTTAACATCTGCCGTGCGGTGGTGGCGCTCACCTTTAATCCCAGCACCCAGGAGGCAGAGGCAGGTGGATCTCTGTAAATTCAAGGTCAACCTGGTCTACAAAGTGAGTTCCAGGACAGCCAGGACTGTTACACAGAGAAACCCTGTGTTTAATTTTAAGTCAGCAAAGTTTATTCAGATTTAATGTTGTAAATCTCTAGAATTTTTCATACTTTGGGTACATCCTTTACAGTATCATGATAGTATCATCATGTGGCCCTTGTCTTTTTGCTTATTTAGCATATTTTATATTAGTATCTGC
Source organism: Ellobius talpinus (assembly GCA_001685095.1). NCBI lineage: Eukaryota > Metazoa > Chordata > Mammalia > Rodentia > Cricetidae > Ellobius > Ellobius talpinus. Next base: position 9,688 of record LOJH01020363.1, read on the forward strand.
TGTAGCATCACCATATTTCCTTTCTGAGCCTGAATCCTCTATTGGCATGCACATCTATCCATCCTCAGCTGGTGGACCCTGGGGTTGCTTCTGGCTCAGCCTTCGTGAATGCTGTTGATGTGAACTTGGGTGTGCCTATTTCTTCAGGACTCTGCTTTTAGTCATTGTGGATATATCCCCAGAAGTAGTTCACAGTGCAGTTCTGTTTTCCATTATTTGGATGAACTTGGGCAGTTTCCAACAGTGAAGATGTACATATATATACATACATACATACATACATACGTACGTACATACGTTCATGTACATGAGTGAGTTTACACACATACATTCACGCACGTGCACGAGTGTGCAGATACTGGCTGCTGGTATATTTCAACCTTGAGATCTGTTAGAATAAAAAGCTGCAGATACTGCCCTTCTTCCCAGATGCTGTTAAGACTAGCATATGTATAATGTTAATCTTGTCCAACAGGTGAGCCGGCTCCTGATTTTGGGAGGTGCCAATGTGAACTACAGGACAGAAGTGTTAAATAACGCCCCCATCCTGTGTGTCCAGTCTCACCTTGGCCATGAAGAGGTTGTGACCCTACTTCTGGAATTTGGCGCCTGCCTGGATGGGATGTCAGAGAATGGTATGAACGCACTCTGCTACGCAGCTGCCGCAGGCCACATGAAGCTGGTGTGTCTGCTGATCAAGAAGGGGGCAAGGGTAAGCAGCAGCCTTTTGCCCTGGAAGGTGACAGCGGGGTGGCAGAGGGGGTGGGAAATATCTTTCTGTCATTACCGGGATTGTTGGCCACTAGGCCAGGCTTGGAGGATTTCAGCTTTGTCAGGTGAAGTGAGTTAAGAGGTTATAGAATCGGTGTTAGAAGGTCGGGGCATCTTGGTTGGAGCCCCAGGAAGAGGTAGCCATATGTGCCTAAGATTTTGGTCTGCTTGTTGTTGTACCAGGCAGATCCCTGGCCACTGAATTTATTCTAGAATCTAATATGGCACCACAATTGTTTAGATTTTTCAGAATATTTTGTGTGTGTATGTATATGTGTGTGTACATATGTGTGCGTGTGTGTGCCCTGGAGAGAGTTAGTTCTCTCCTACTGTATGGGTTCTGAGAATTAAACTTGGCAGGAAGTGCCTTTTCCTGTTGAGCCATCTTGCCAGCCCTGTTGGAAAGATTTTAAATGTTTACATCACGACACTCCAAGCGCCCCCTCTTGTCCTGTTTCATGCTTCTTTCAAGGCAATCCCACGAGTTCTCTGGTTTAGAAGTCATATGCTTCTGTGGGAACTGCATAAAATCATTTCCTTTCCCACCTGGAACATTGGGCCTCATCTGTCTGGAATGCCAGGGTCAGTGCCATGACACTGGTGTGAGCCGTCAGCCAGCCTTTCGCTGTTACCGTGAGATAACTGCCTGCTACTTGAGGCATTAGGATAGAACTCCCAGGCTCCTAGCTGAAGTGAGATGGGTGCTGAGCTCGGCATAGCCCCTCTTCAGCTTACTGTGTGCATATACACGTTTCACAGGCAAATGAGCCTATTGAGTAGCAATGGGTAAAGCACTGCTAATTGTCTTTTGCCTGTTTAGTTAAGTTAGGCTTATAGTAGATACAGAAATATTTGTTTTTTTGTTTTATTTGTTTGTTTGCTTTTCTTAAAAGTCCAACATTTGGGACATCTGAACCTCAGCTCCAGTTTTGAAGTGCATACCTAACTGCTGCACGGCACATTCCTCAATTTCTGGATGTCAGCTGTCTCTTAGCTTTCTTCTGAGGCCAGTGGGGTCTCTGCTGTCACATCTGAAAGCTTGCAGGAAGAGGTTCACTGTTACGTTGGGGACTCTTGCGGAGTCTCCATGTAATGAGGCAGCGTGTCCCTAGTTTTGCAAACATTTCAGAGCTGGGTCCTAGGGCGCCCCCATTTAGGTAAGGAGTGCTGGGGGTGCCTGCCACCATCAGGCCTTTAGGAGGCTTGCAGCACTCAGGTTTCTTCTGACTAGCTGGCATCTCCCAGCTCTGCGGCTTTCATTTATGAGCCGGCATGTCCCAGATCATCTCCCTGCCTGTTCTCCTTTTGTCCTCCTGCCTTTAGATCTGTGTTCTCTAGAGCCTTGCCTTTCTGTGGCTCCCTGGTTCAGTGATTGAAGGTCTCAGAGCAGCCTGAGATTACTTCATCTAAGTACCCCATTGGGAAGCACAGGGCTTTGTCTGAAGGTTCCATCTGTGAGCTCTGTGTGGTTTGCTGAGAGATGTGTGCGTGAGGACAAATGTGTGTCTTGTGGTTGCTAGTCCTGTAAAGGAAGCCTGAGGCCTGGGTGAGTGTTCTTACCACAGTGAAGGGAGTCAAAGGTTCGGTGCTGTTCAGAAAGACAGGATGGAATATGAGCCTTTGTTCTTTTGTAACAGCCTGAGTTTGCTTCTAGCCTTCAGGGCAGTCACTCTCTCAGCGTATAGGGGATGCTCACCTTTGCCTTTGCCCTGCCCCTGCTCCCCAGGTAGACCACTTGGATAAGAAGGGTCAGTGTGCACTTGTTCACAGCGCGCTGCGGGGCCACAGTGACATTCTCCAGTACCTCCTGAATTGCGAGTGGTCAGCAGGTCCTCCCCAGCCTGGCACGCTAAGGAAGAGCCAAGCCCTGCAGCAGGCACTGACGGCAGCCGCCAGCATGGGACACAGCTCGGTGAGTGGGGCTGTAGGGTTGCTTCCTGAGGTATAAGATGCTGTAGCCCAACATCTGTTGTTTGGTCACAACCCTCTAAGTTGAGAGCCACTGCAGCAAAAGGAACCTGGGATTTCAAGAAGTTGCTGCTGACCTGGGCCAGAAGAGGGCTTCCAGAGGCTCTGTATCTTTGCTGTGAGTGAGGCCCACGGTCTTGTGGGCATGTGATGAGCAGAGCACTCTCCTCCCATGCAGAAGCCCTGGTGGGTGCTCACTGTTTCTCTCATTCTCCCTTCCTCTCCTCTTCTGCATTACCCTCCATTTTGCCATCTTTCCGCCCAGCCTCTTTGGCTCCTTTTTTTTTGTTATTATAACCTTTAGAAAGTAATCACATGGAACCCTAGTCTGAAATCATGCTTGAGTGTGTGAAGGGTTTTTAAAAATGGCGCGTGGGTGCACTGAGAGCCAGTGAGGGCCCATTGTTCGAATTTCCCACACCAAAGAGGAGATCTAGCACAGCATTTCTCTCTGATGGATGTCACTAGCTTTACGCTTGAAGATTGCTTGTCTTCAGCTGGCCTGTTTCTCTTCCTCGGCTGTGACTGTAATGGCATTTGCTCCCACTTTGACCTGTTTTTCTCGCTCTTTGTTATCTTTAAGCAGCTGAAGGTGCCAGTGTTTGGTGATATTCTTTCCCCCAGATGACTAAAATTTGAATGCCGAGCTGGCTGGCTGGTATTTGGCACTTACACACGATGGCAGATATACATGTAAGCATGCATTGCTGGCTGGCTAATATCTGGCATGCATAAGTTATAGTTAAATACTGTATACATATCTGAAAAATGTAGATATTTTCCTACTCTATTTGTCTTGGTTTTTAAAAACAAGACCTCACATAGCCTAGTCTCTATAACTACCGCTCTTCCTGCCTCTCCCTCCCCAGTGCAGGAATAACAAGCGTGGGACACCATGTTCTGCCTCCTCCTCCCACTGTCTGAATGAGGGGCTCCAGCATATCATCCCTAGGAGGCCTGTGAGCACGTGCACACCCCCACATGACACACATGCCCCATGTTTGGAAGCGATCCTTATAACTCGGGTCCACCACATAGAAGCCGGCCTAGAGAACACTGAACAAAAAGAAACTACCTCAGCACAACCAATGCTCATTTCAAGCAGAGAAGCAAGATTCCTTAGAAGTCCCAAAGAGGACATTAATTTCCTAATGTCATCACAGCAAATGATGACCACACTCTCAGTGACTAAAACACAGCACACACTTAATCTTAATGCTCCGGGGGTCAGATACCTAACTTTAAAGTGAGAAGAGCCAGCTTCCCTCAAGGCTCCAGGAGCCAGCCTTTTCTGGGTTTTCTAACCTCTAGAGGCCACCCCCTTCCCTAGCTCAACCTGCTTCTTCCATCCTCAGAGTACACAGCCCCCCTTGCCGTCTCTCTTCCTTCCTCCTCTGGCCCACACTCCTCCTGTCCCATCCTTTTGAGTGTTGCGGTTGTACCAGGTTCGTGACAGACTGTACACCCAGACATAATCACTCCATTTCAAGGTCTGTGATTTCCTCCTGCCATTCAAGGAGCACCCACAGCTTCTGGGGATTAGCAGGAGACCCAGTCAGCAGACTGCAAACAATACAGATTGGGGGCCTGGAAAATGGGTTTGTCACACTCTCCTGTCATTCAGGAGGATGCTGGCACAGGTCCTTCATCACTCCCCAGGAGCAAGCTTTCCTGCCTCCAGCTTGTAACTTGCCCTGCTCTTCAGTGGGAAGACGCCCAGAAGAGAGAGGGACAGTGCTGTCAGTAGGAAAATCATTTGAATAATATGAAAAGAAACTTTTTACTGTAACAAGTCTGTATCACCTTGTTTTCCTTCCTCGTAAAGAATGCACTAATGGTGATTTATGAAGAAGCTGCACTCTCTGTGATATGCTGGGCCCTCTGTTGATTGTGCTCGCATATTTGGGTCATGTCGGAATTCATTAGAATTCCAAGTACCTGGTAATCCTGAGCAGAGTTGCCGAAATTCACTGAGATTGTTCTTTGTTTTTTAATTCTCCAAGTGAAAGTGTGACTAGCATACGAATTATGTTTTAGGTTTTCATTCTATTTTCTCTACTTGTGCAGCACAAGATAATAATGGTTAAAAACCGACACTCTCTCCTTTGATAGATGGGCTATAATAAGCACCTATTGCTCCACGAGCTCATTAAATCACCTTGCCACGTCTGACAGGTAGTCCAGTGTTTGCTGGGAATGGCAGAAGAACATGAAATCGAAGTCAATGGCACCGACACATTGTGGGGAGAAACAGGTAATTATGCTTCCACTGTTTGTAGTCAGGGGCAGCTTGCATGATGTCTCAGCCCCGCTGTGGCCTGATTGTCTTAGGAATGACTGACGATGCATGTAACCCTGTTTTTATTTTGTCATGAGGCATTTGGCGTCTAAACTTGCCAAATGAGTAATAAAACTTCTGTGGAAGCAATAAAAGGGACGCATTTTGAGTTAGAGCAGCAATTACCACACACTTGAGGAACACCCAGTGGAAATGCCTTGGTGGGGCATTGAGTTTGCACATGTCCCGACCTACCTGATCTTCCTTTGATGCCTGCCAGGGGAGCTAGGCAGCAGTCCATTGTCAAGGGAATCAGAGGTGGCTCAGTAGGGAAGTACGCCCCGCTCTGCCTTGTGGAATGAGGATAGAAGTCAGGTTTCATGGCCCCATATAAAATAGTGAATACATACAGTCCAAAGTCCCTTTCCATTGGTCAGAGGAAGGGGGCTGTGGAACTTAGTGGAAAGAAAGATTAATGTTCAGATTAATAAAGATACTGCTGCTTTGAGATTTTTCCATTCAACAGATGTAACCAAGATGCTTAACCTGCATTTCCTGGATGTGTCCAGGATGCATGCGCTTGCCATTTCTCCTGCACAGATCTGTTCCTACTGCTTCTAAGTTCTTTGCTAACAAAGCAGATGGTGGTGTGGAGAGTTTATTAGCTAGCTCACACTTGGGAGAAGCCTCAGAGATTTTCCTGGTGGGCGTGCAGGCCTGCCCTTCAGAGCCACATGGCTCACTCTGGGGAGCCACTGTCAGCTGGCTTTGTATCTCTCGCTGTGGACCGCAGGCAGAGCGAGGCATGGCATGGATTGCAGAGAAAGTGTAGGACTCCAGATGGTATGGATCATTCCTGAATGTCTGTCCCCTCCCCGTTGAGATCCTGCCAGTTGGTTGATATCTAAAGAGAGACTTGAAAAATTAAAGACTTCGCACTTTAAAAAAAAACAAAACAGTATACATTTATTATTTCACAGTTTGTGAGAGTTGGAAGTCTAGGCTCAGCAGGGCTGGGTTCTCTGCTTCAGGCTCCCACCTCCCCATAATCCTAGGTATTGGCTTGAGCTGTGCTCCCACCAGGGACTCACCCGCTTCCAAGAGGTTGTTGATAGGATTTATCTCCTTGCTGAGTCTGGTGAAAAGCCATAGACTTGTTCAGCCCTTCTCTTACAAGGCCTTATGTGCAGTCTTCAGACTTCGTGACCTAGAAAGCAGTTCTTAGCTTCATTAGTAAGGATTTGGGTGAATTCAGTCAGCCAAGAGGTTTTTGATTTGAGCATTTCCTTCTGTTTATTTTTTAAGAATTTCATATATCTTGATCATATCCTCCTTCCCTATCCTTTTCCAGAACCCTCCCTCACCCAACTTCATGTTCTTTCTTTCTTTCTCTCAAAAAAACCCAAAAAACAAAAGCACGTACATACACCCATGGAATCCCTTTTGTGTTGGCTAACTGCTCCTGAGCATGAGACAGGCCTGGAATGTAGGTTGGTATACCCAGTGTCACCTCATTGAAGAAACTGATTTTCCCTTTTCCAGCAACTATCAATTGCAAATAGCTTCTCAGCCAGGGGTGGGAATCTGTGCCCAACACATTGGCTGTGGGAGTCTCTTAAGTGGGGTTTAGGGTCAGGCTCAGTAGGGTTCTTCTCCCAGGGCCCAGTAGTTGGTGGGTTAACTGAAGTTCTGATTGGAACTCTGGGTTCAGACTCCAACTAGTCCCAGATCTTTGAAGTTGGGGTGCTGGGTGGCAGGGAAGAAGTTGGGGCAGGGGACTGACCTGTTCTTGTTGCTTGACTGCCTTAGAATAGACTACGAAGACCAAACTAGCCTCTAGCTGGCAGCAATCTCACTGCCTCACCCTTCTAAGAGTTAGGATTATAGGTGTGCTCCACCGTGTCCAACCGCCAAGAGCTTTATTGAGATAGTTTTAAATTTTAACATTCACAGTAAGAAAAAAACATCAGTCAGCTGTCTGTCATGCTTAGGGAGCCACTACGGCTCTCTAGGAATTGTGTGTCGATAAAACCATGGTGGCGCCATTGCTGACATTTCCTCCATCCCTGATAACTACTGTCTGCCCCAAACCTTCCTGCCTTCCACAGCTGTGCAACCTTGTATGGTGTGGTTCAGATGAGAGCATCAGCAGGTACCTGTGCTGTCTGGAAGCTGAGGGCTGGGTTTTGATTTGGCCAAGAGTGGGAATGAGACATGAATGAGGTAAAAAGCAGCATTCCAACTTAGTTTCATCCTTCGACGACAAGAGCCAACAAATCACAGCCTTTGTCACCAAGCTTCCTCTGTAAGCAGCCGCTCCCGCCAGTGGGAGCGTGTGGGGACTCACTCGAGTCTAGCCATTCCCCAGTGTGGGGGGGGCTCCACATGTTATTTGGTCCACATCACTGTAGGAATTCTCAGCAGTGAAAGTGGTGGCTTGGTCAGTGGTTCGTTTGGTCCTCATTCCGGAGTGTTCTCAATAGTGCTTTGTGCTCAGATCATCCCAGAATGTGTTGGCCACAGCCAGGATCCCGGTGTGACTCCGTGTAGGGTGTGGGAAGGTAGAGGAACAACTGGATGCTTTGTGTGGAGAATACACTCATTATTTCTCCTGGAGCCCGTCTATCTATTTACAAGTCTGATTGGTGTAGATTTAGTTATAAACACCTTGGCTTTAAGATGTTGGTGGGCTTATAAAAGTGGTTTCCATGTCTGTTTCAGGCTCGCCCACCTGTCTGAAGGGTGCACTGTTCTCTATGCAATGTCTTCACCCTCTTAGGTGTGTGGTGTCGGCTGTCACAGTAGGGAGATGCTCAGGCGGGTGCCAGCTCCTCTACAAAGTAGTTCTCCACTGTCTTATCAGGACAGACTCCTGCAGGCTCTGTGTACCTTCTTCACAGGGTCCAGGTGTGGGCCTCATGGCCCCTACTGGTTGTCTGAAGGGATGACTGCTCTCCAGGGAGAGACCTCACAGGGTGGGGGTCGTCGGGAGGAGGCTTGGTTCTATGCCCTTCACACTGGAACATCTCACTGCTGATGGTCCACACACAGCATCATGAAGGAGCTGGGTTAGAAGGGCGAGAACTTCACCACACAGTCTGCCATGCATCTACAGCTGTGTTTAGTCTGGGCCCTGCAGTGAACCCAGAGGTTTTAGAAAACTCTTCAGTGCCTGCTGATCTGGGGAGCAGAGGGCTTCACTTAGGAAAACCTTCCTTTTCATCAGGCCGTGCTTCTTATCTGTCCAGGGTTCAGACTCAAGCCCTTCAAAGTAAGTTGTGTAGTTGAAATAGCTCTGAGCTGCTGCCTCCCCCTTCCCTTTCTCCTCTTCCTTCCCCTTCTCCTCTTCCATGGAGAATAAGGAGTGTGGCCTGTTAGCAGAAACCGCACCGCCCTGAGGCTGCCACTCCGTGACACCCACAGACTCTGTCAGGCAGTGATGGTCCCACAGTTTCTGAGTAGCCCAAAACATGGCACAAGCCCATCGGATGCCTGGGTTATCTATCTCAGCATTCCACAGCTGTGACGAGTCAGCTCTGGCTCCCACAAAGTCCCGGCTGAAATGAGTTACTGTTTCCATGGTGGTGTTTGATGTGAATCAGTCCAAGCCAAAATAACCAGGGACACTTAACTGGTGACCTAATGCTGTGCTGTGGGAATTGACACACCATGTTTCCAAACTCCAGGCTTCTGTCCAGTGTGGGTCTGCACCCTGCTTCTGGATGTGGAATAGATAGAAATGGGCCCCCGAGATGTTCCCTGAGAGCAGACTTCTTCCCCACAGATCTCATTTACGTCATTTTGCAGCTCCCTCCATGGGACTGTTGAGCCATTCTTTGAGGAGATGCTGTGGTCCATACACCTGGAGCTTCCCAGGGGCTGGCATGCCTGCTTCTTGCTCCCATGTAACATCTAGTATAGTTCTATCCCGGGGAGTTTCTGGAGGTGATGCCCCTGGTACTGTCGGTTACATACCTGCTCATGGCTGCTGAGCAGAGGAGTGGATGGTATTGGTCTAATCAAGGGCCCCTGGTGTGGGCTCCAAGTGAGAAGAATGAAAGAAAAGAAAACCTTACCACTTTAAGGCATGGGATATTCATTTTATAGATTTATTTGGGAGGAGTACTTGGTGGATAGGGGCAAGGCAAGGAGCCAGTGAGGTGATTTTGTTTGGTGGTTGTCCTGTCCTGCCAGCCTTATTGGATTCACAGCTGAGTGCTTGTGTGTGTGTGTGTGCGTACACACTTGCACATCTGCATGCATGTGAGTGTGTTGGGCCTGCCAGCTGCTGAGTATATTACTTCCTGGTATGGTATGGGCAAGGCTCCTGCTCCCCCTCCTCCCCCTTGTATCTCTAATATCTTGTTCTTCTGGGCCCTTAACTGCTCTCCAGGAAGCCGTTGTATACTGCCTTGGTTGCTTCCTCAGAGGCCCTTTTCCCTGGACTTTGAGAAGATAGGATATTAGCTGCCTCTGCGGGCTGTCCTTTCCTAACTTTGAAATAATTTTGAAAGGGCGTGTCCCAGCATGTCCCATCAGTTAGTTAGATCTGGCTAAGATACTTTATGTTAAGTGCCAAGTCTTTTGTTTTGAGTCCGTGCTATTTTTATTGGTGAACTCTTACAAAGGAATTTGGTTATTGTAAGAAATTGGCTCCCATTGCCAAAGCTGCTGAAGATGCTTGATTTACTGTTCCTAAGGTGAGCCAAGTTTTCTCCTCTGTAAGTGGAGTGGGAGATTGGTGCTATGGTGGTGTGCATGCACTTTTCCAAGTTGGTTGAGACATACCTAGTAGTCCCTTTTCACAATTGTCTATTTTGGGGTGGAACCTGGTCACCTCAGTCCCAAGTGCTCTGTCAGATGGGGTGCCAGGTCTATAGGCCTCCAATCGTAGGGCAGGATGTGTGCATATACCTCTGTCCACACTAGATCACAGAGCTGGGAAAGACGGTTTCATCCTTTGTGGTTTAAGTGTCCCTCTTGTCTCTATGAACCACTTTCCTTTCTGTGGCTGTTGAATGTTTATCTTAGGTGTATCAGGCCATGGAAACCTGGGTTTATCCATAGCTGCTTCAGAGCACAAAGAACTGAGTGCCTTATTGTATTAGTTTAAAAATGACTACTTGTTCATTTGAATTTTAGCTTTGGTTTTTAGGTGGGTTGGGGGACTTTTAATAAGAGTTTATGTTTTAAGCTTGCTGGGTTCAGTTTGATACACACGTGTATATCTCTCTCTTATTTAAAATGCTTGGGGCCATAAATATTTGGATTCGTGGGTTTTCCAGAGTGGGATATTTTCATAATCAGTGATGTTCAAAGATCTAAAACTTGAAACATTATGCTGGTGTTTTTGAAAAGTTTCGTGTTTTTGATTTAAGGATTTGAGACATTCACCTTTATTCATTTCCCTTAGAGCACAAGGCCAATGAGAGACAGGGAGAAAAGCTCTTGTCCAGTACACTCTGGGGTCTCTGGAGAATGTCTGTGACACAGACCCAGAGATGTGTGTGACACATCCTTCTTTTCACTCATACCTGTTGTGATGTCCTGCACATGACCTTGTCCAGCTCAGCCTGTGCTCCACTGTAAGGGACATGTCTTCATGCCTTCAGTGTCTTGGCAGGTAGCTAGACCTATCTGAGGTGTCACCATTGTCTGCGTGCTGCAGGAGTGACAGCTGTTCAAAGCTGTGGTCTTCATCCAGATTTTTAGAGGCGCAAACACATGTGAAGTAGGATTAACATCATCTCTACTTTAGGGAATTGTGTTTAGGTTGAATTCATGTTTTTTATGACTCACATAAAAATTCATGTTTTTTATGACTCACCCGAGGCGTATTTGAAATAATATAAGAATAGGGGCCAAAGGGAGGCAGGACTCAGATCCAAGTAAGAACTCAGATGGGCATGCCACACAGTGGTGCTGGTGTGCCCTAAGATGTACTGTTGTTCTAGCCTCAGGAGCCCCAGGCCAGAATGAGAAGGGAACACGGCCATTATTGACCATGGGAGGAGGCAGGGCAGCTCTTTTGTTTGTTTGTTTGTTTGTTTTTTGAGACAGGGTTTCTCTGTGTAGCTTTG
>LOJH01020364.1:5321-21421 GCA_001685095.1 Ellobius talpinus
TGCCTCTGCCTCCCAAGTGCTGGGATTAAAGGCATGCACCACCACTGCCCAGATTAGAAAATTTTTAACATGAGTCTGTACAGTGTAGGAAAAAAACAGACATATACACATGTATATAGGGTCTGCTACTACACGATCTGAAGAATTGTCTAGGGTTTTTCCAACTCTCCCTGTGTATAAAAGTGGTTTGTTTTATCTACTATGTTCTCAATGAACTTCAACTCTGAACTCGATATAAGAAAAAACATTAATCACTGTATCTTAGACCAACAGATTCAGAGGCATGCTGTGTAGCCCTTGCTCATATTCTTATAGGTATGCATGTTTCTTTTCTAAGGCTACACCAGCAATGGTAAGCACTTACAGTAATATGAGTTAGCTAAGAGTTCTGGAGTCAGCTAACCAATGAAATTTCAGGTGAGCAATCTGAAGCAAAAACCCAGGCTTCCAAAGGCAATCAGAAGCTGGGTATGAGGGTACCTGCCTAGAGTCTCAACACCTGGAAGAATAGACAGGATGGTCTCAAGTTTGATGCCAGCATGGGCAATAAAGCAAAATTCTATTCAAACAAACAAACTAAAAGATATCAGAATTGATAGCAATTGTCTTTCCTAGTACTCTTTCTTGACAGTAAAACCCAAACTGTCCCACAGACATATTCAATGTAAGCAGCCCACACATAATACATCAACAGTACTTGGGAGGGAAAAAAGTTTTTACTTACATTTTCCAAAAGATAGCAGAGGGCCACAAAAAAGCACAGCAGACGCATTTTCATATTAATCTCATGAGAATGTTACAACATAGAGATCAAATATAGGAACAGCGAGGAACTTGGAAAGGGAAAAGCCCTTAGGAGCTAACAGCTTTATGGACTGGCAGTTACATATAATAAGACAGTGAATTTAAAAGTTCCTTTAAAGCACAGTTCGTATACTTCACTACATAACACGCTGTCCTTGAGATTGTCCACTGGTTAAATAAGCAGAGGAATAATATTAAACTATATTTGCATAGTATCATATGCCAAATAGGTTTGTATAATCATATGTAACATACTTTCACATAAGGAACAAATATATACCATAGCAGGAGTGGGTTCCCAAAAAAATTTATGTCCTTTATACTAAGAAAAGAAAAACTCTTAAAACATTTTTAAATTTTTTTTTGTGCTCGGAAATGTTAGTTGCAAATTAGGAAGTTCTTCTCAATTAGTATTTATCTAAAAATGAAAACCTGTCCTGGTCCATTAGCTGGTCAAGAGGAGGAACAAAAAGATGACTATATGTCAATTAATCCAACTACAGAACAGAAGGATGTTGGGATGAATATCGATCAAATTCATTTTAGTACAAATAAGAAGTATCAGTCTTAGAGGAAAAATAAAAGGCAAAGTGCCCTATCTAGGCCGAGTAGACTATTAAATTCAGATGCAGGGTTCTATTTAGTTTGGACAGGTCCCAGCCACAGAACAAAGTCAGTCTGTCCTAGTGCCATAACTAAATTCTACAAGTTAACAGCTTTTCATGAAAAGCTGCCATTTCAAAATGTCAATCAAATCTGAGCATAAGTGGGAACTCCTGCAGAAATAACCAGCTGCAGGTTTGAAAAACATTTTTCACTGAAAGTGGAAACACAAAAGATGTTTGAATGGGATCTCTTTTCATTCCTGTAACAGTAGACAGCCATTTTCACAACATCAAGGACAGAAAGCAGAGGACAAAATTGCAAATAATGTCTTGAAAGGGTTATTTGCAGGGGTGATGACTGATTCAAGTTACAAATGACAGAATTATTGGCAAATGGGTTCTCATTAATATGAAATTGTTTGTTTCTCATTACATGATCATAGTCTCAGACTGTTTTAAATTACACTTGAATGATTATGCCACATAGAATGAACTGTAGACTTAAGTTTTGACATTTATTCTCTACTTGTTTACAGAAATAGATGATGGTATCCCCTGGTTTTCTTGGGAAAAATCTACTAACTGAGGCTTATAAACATATAAAAATCAGGATTAAAAACACATTATTTTACTGCATTTAATATCAAAGACAACAAAAACATCACAAATCAATACTAAACCTGTCTTCAAGAAAGATCCTTTTGTAGGCTATTACATAACACAGAAAAATCGAAAGGACAAGTTAGTTCTAAATGTACAACAGGAAATATGGTTAGGTGGAAGATCTGCCAATCATGTATCTTTAGAGGTATTCAACAATAAAATATCAGTCAGAAAATAATATTTAGAGTAGGAAAGGGAGCCTAATGGTAGTATCTATGCCTTGTTAGTTCAAGCCCTTGGTTTGTTCTCCAGCATATGCGCACACACACACACGGATGAGAGAGAGAGAGAGAGAAATATGCATGTACATGTAGCACAGATGAGTATGGGAAGATGGGAAGAGAGGGAGAAAAGAAAGGGGAAGGGAGAAAAATTTTTTTTAAAGAAATTGATAGATTACAGATCTTCCAAACAAAATCTCTTTGTATCACACTTCAACTTTTTTTTTCTTCATTTGCTGGCAGCAATTAGGGCGATCAGTTCATAGGGATGGTGACCCCGCCCAACACCAATTGAATGGCCAGTCTGTGCAGCAGAGCTGGCATCAATGTTAATTTTCTTTTATAGACACAAAACAAGACTGGTAGTTGAAAAGCACTACCCTTCTGCACATATCCTATTAGAATTTTGCAAGCCCCTGAATTAACCACTTTTATTTATTTCCAAGACTTGAGAACCTTTTTGACCTGTATTATATATTTAGTAATCCTATATTGGTGTCACTTAAATACAAAAACTGAAAGGAAATTTGAATGGGATCTCCAAATAAATACTTCAAACTGTTGGGACCAAAAGATGCTTTTGTATGGTATGCCAAAATTGTCACTTTTTTCAATTTTCTATTTTTTTTTTTTACAAATTTAAACTTCTACTGTATTGTCAACACAAAAACCTGGCCACATTTACCTCAACAGCAGATTTAATTTTAGTAGATCTAGTCTAATGAACACACTTATCAACTAGCCAAATAAGGATTCTTGGGTTTCAAACTCTAGGTACCTCAGAATTTCTGCTGGGCTTATGGTCAGGGACAACAGAGCCCCTAAATAAGCACTTAATAATATCTACAGTATCAAATATACAATATTGATAAATCTTGCTAATCTCTCTTCTTTCCCAAGAGTCACAATTACATTCACCATTTTAAAGAAATCTGAGCAAATGCATTTGATATCAACAGACATGATTCTCAACACAGATCCCTGCATCTTGACAAGGTGGAGCCTTCTTTGTTACCTGGAGAACTTCTCACCCACTACTGTCATATTCCCAGATCTTCCTGCAAGAATATCTAATATTTATCTCTGAGAGCTCTGAATTCCTGTGTGTTCAAACAGCTGGATAAGTAGAACTTGATTTTTTTTTTTTAAAAAAAAAAAGAAGAAAATTGGTCATGGTGGCAAGAAGTTTGTTCCCAGTGTCATCCAGACACAGGCATTGCTGTCACTAGGATATTACAAATGCAAATGGCTAACGTGGCATAAACTGTATGCTAGGTTTTAGTTAGAATGTCTAAAGTTGTTGCACTGGACATCCATCTGCAGTCCCTGTTTATGGGAGTGAAATATGTAGTCAATTGAAGTTCACAATATGTATACTGTGTTTGTAATAACTGCAGATTTTACAAGCACATTATTCTTTCCATTAGGATTAAAACCTCACCGAATAGCAATTTGTGAAGGAATTCTAGCAGGGCCCAGAGCCCAGAACTCTGACCTCTGATGAGATACTTGGCAGCCACAAACTCTAGATCTAGGCAAAACATCTGGTTTGAGTTAGACTTCCTGAAAAAAATAGCCCCTGTACTGGGGAAACTGGTATTCACCCAGCTTTGTATATATACTTTGACTGACTTCAACATTG
Source organism: Ellobius talpinus (assembly GCA_001685095.1). NCBI lineage: Eukaryota > Metazoa > Chordata > Mammalia > Rodentia > Cricetidae > Ellobius > Ellobius talpinus. Next base: position 9,257 of record LOJH01020364.1, read on the forward strand.
CTAAGGGGGGAAAAAGAGGAAGAAAAAGAAAAGACTCCACTAGATGCTTGTCAATCATGACCAAGCTCCTTGGTGGCCCGAGTTAAGTACCCTTACCAGACAGAATAATCTATTTCATTCCATATTGCTCAAGTTATTTTCTATATTACAGCATACAAAGTCTACAACAATGTTAAATAAGTTCAACTTTGCTACTAACAAACAATACATTTCTTTAATCAGCACAGGAGAGGAACTGGCGTGTATATTAACCTTCATTCTGTTTAGATGATCAGAGAGGAAAAAGGCAAAACCCCCACACTTGAGGGCTCTATAGATTTCACAAGGATTAAGTTTAAAAAAAAGGGGGGGCTTCTTAACTAGCTAGTGTTCCTTTATCCTAAAAATTTACACAAATCAAATTTAGTGGTGAAGTTTGGGAAGAAGTTCTACTCTGAAAGTCTGATTTATGAAAAATCACAGCTAAAAACTTGTTCTTCAAATATTATAATAGAGAAAAAAATTCTGCATTACTCAGAATATAAAACAGTCCAGAGACAGGGCATAATCTAAGGGTTCCAGTCCTCTCGCTTTCTGCTACACGGCTTTAGGGGAACAAATGCGACGACTCAACCCACTGCAATGAACAAATCTCTAGTTTACTTCAAAGTCACCCAGGGGGAAGTTTTTAAACTGTCCCACCTTCTTAAATAAACACGGCCTTTTGAAACACGTTTTTATATATCAGATGGAAGATGGTCCCAAACCACAAATGATGCTGCAGGCACAAAAACCTATCTAGGCCAGCTATCTTCTGCACCACAGGTTGGTAGGCAGTCTTAACAGGCACACAACAGTGGGATATTTCAGCACAGAACTGCCTCCCTTGTTGGTGATTTGATTTGAGCATCTAGTAAAAGTCAACGTGTAACACAATTTGTCCCATTGTTACTGTGTAGAACCCAGGTCATATGAGCTAATCATGGGAGCATGATTCAGTTTGAAGAAGCTGGAGACTTTCGTTGTTAATCTTAGGTGGTGGCAAATTGCCATTTTACATTCCGATGTATCATCTTAATTTAATTATTACTTTTGTGAGTAGAAGTAAAAACGTATTTAAATTAGGTCTTCTGAAAGAACAACATGGAACAGAAAGCAAATGGATAGTTGTACGGTTTTCTTTAAGGACAAATTAACTTTTCCACTCAGTGTCATTTGGCTGGGCCCACTGAACAGTTTCACGTTATAAAACATCAACAGTGTCTCTGACAAGGGTCTGCAGAACTCACCTCTACCACACTTTAGGGGACAATTTCAGGACGGTTATAGTTATTTACATTCTGCTTCTGGACCAAAAAAAAGTATAACTGATCAAACTGAAGCCAGATTCTGCACAAAGATCCCAAACATCTGCACGGTATTCAATTATCTGTCCAGGTGTAACACACATCACAATTTTGACATGTTTAAAACTGTTATTTACCAAGTTACAAAATTGTGCCATGGTAATGATATAAAAATTTTAAAAACTTATATTTCTACGATAAAGTCTTGCTTTTTTCTATTCTAACCTGAACTAAAAAAAATAGTGAATTTTGCTTCTCTGAATTTAGTTTCTTGAATGCATAACTTTTATATAAACTTTCTATTTGTCAATTTTAGGTAAACATATGTAGCTCAAATTCAGCACCTCATATTTCCACACTCTGGAGACCTGTTTGTACACATAATCCCCTACTGCTTTAGTTCACATAAAAACTAATAATTCTCTAAAAATACCTATTTTGTTTCGAAAAAGTAAACAAACTCCTCTCATTTGAATTTAATTTTCTGAAACTATGTTGTGAATGTAAAAATGTTTATTAATCAATATTTTCAAACTTCAAAATAAGATAAAGCAAACCTGTTTGATTCGTTTCAGAATAAAGGACATTTCAGAAAGAGCATAAAAATGCATACACTATTACAAAACATGCACACATAACCACACTGTAGGTACGTGGTAGGGAGAGACAAAGTTTTAGAATAATTATTGTCCTTACTGCCTACTTTAGTTATACGTGAGAGATCACTCTCTTCAACAGCATGACCATGCAACTATCTGTACTTGGGTCAGAGCACAGACATGCCTATGACTTGACAAAAAAAGGGTTCTCATCATGTCTGAAGATGATAAAGAAGAAGCCACACTCCTACTTCTGAAAACAGAAAAGGAACCCAGGGAAAGGAACTCCTCTGTCGCTTCCCCATAGCAAGCAAACCATCTCCCAGGACACTGCACAGGGCAAAGAGCTGGACAACACTGAACAGAAGGAACAAGTAACAGAGCTGATTCTGTATTCTCAGGCTTCTTTTATCCTGAAATTAAACGGCCAATTCTCTTTCCAAAAGGCATAGAGAGCACGCCAAAGGCTAACCTCATGCCTTCTTAAAGCCACAGCCACAAAGGCACATTTATGAAATAAGCCCCCACTTGTTAAAATGTAACACTGCCACCATCACTGGAGTAAACCTTAGTGACTTAAATAAATACAAACAGAGGTATAAACACTGTATGTTTTATAGAGTTCTATGAACGGGGGGGGGGAAGTCACCTTACTAAATAACCTTCTGGCAAACGCAAAAGGAAGCTAAATTTGGTTTATTCATATTTTCTGAGTTCCCAAAATATAAGCAGCAGTATGTGTACCTTAATTCCTTCAGCTGGAAGACTTTTTTTTTACTCCTTTCATTTTCCACACTGGCCTTTCTGAGAAGCAGAGGAAAGCATGAAAGAACTAGAGCAGCACAATCAATAGCGTCACAATTACCTGGGAGTTTACGGGGCATCTCTCGTGGTCTAAGAAACGCTTGCCAGATCTTTCTACCAAGTGAAGCTGGAGGTAGAAAAATCTTGGAAATAAGCTCTGTGAGATGCAGACAGGACAGTCAGCTAGTCTAATTGGCCAAAGCCTCCAACAAATAAGTTTCTAGATCTGTTGTGCTCAACAAATGACAGTCAAACATTCCCAAATACTGAACTGTCTAATAAGGCAGTCCTGGAAAATGTTTGTTTGGAACATGCTAATGACCATCATATAAACAGCTTCTCAAAGATATAGTCTTTCAAATGTGTTAATATACTAGTTTGAGTAGTTTTTGAGTCAACACCTGGGTGACATCAACAACACTTATTTTAAATAAGCCCAAATTATATTCACTTGAGTAAATTTTAATTTGTTTTCATTTAAGGTCTTCTAAAGTTGAGGCCAGCATGCTGAAAAAAAATATTAAACTACCTAGAACCCTGTGTCAACACATGATGCTACTGGGAATGGTAAGTGAATTAATTTTCCAAGGAAAATTAATTACTTATGACTTACAGTTGTAAAAGCAAACAACGTAACTCTGGATTAGGGCACATTCAATTTCTGTTTGTAGTAGCGATTAAATTAATTTCATATAATTCATGGTATGTAATGGAAAGCAGAGCAAAATTGAAATTCTATACAATGACTGACAGAAAAAATGTATACATTTTTGAATCTGATTCATAAATAAAGGCCATGGATGTTAATCACTGGATAATAAGCCAGTATTTTTTAATGGCTTGATAATAATGGATTTTTAGTTTTAGAGAAAGCATTACCAGACAGTAACATCTAAAAAAGAAAATGAAATAAGAAGGTAGAATACTATCCTGTGATGTCCACGAGCACACTGTCACTCCCTCAAGTAGGCCATTAGACTCAGGATCTGAACATATTTTATTTATAACAGACTGATGTTTATCCACCTAAACTTGAGCAGATGAAATAAAATACAGCATTAAATGATTTGGGGATGAAGTTCTCAAAATTACAACTGAATTTTCTTCCCCTGATATCCAAGCAGTAAAGCACCTTTAAATGGATCATCTGTGAGTGATTTGCCTGAACTGTGCACCTGAATGTGAGCTACTAGAGCAACAGGTCTGGGTGAAGGACAACACCAAGGGCGCAGCTGCATGCAGGAGAAAGCCTACACCACCTCCTACCGCTGGAACCAGGTAGCATTAATCTCTGGGTTTTGAATTCCAACTTAGTGGTATATAGCTAGAGTTTAAGATAAGGATCAAATCCTGATATTAACTGTAATTAAATGGTTTAAAAGCAGCTTTAAAAATGCCATTTCCTTGGTGTCACACAGCTCACAAAATCAGAACATGTCATATTCTGGTAATACCCCCAAGTATTAACTGTCACCAGGAACCTGGTGACATCACTTTAATCTAATTCCCATTAAGGGTTGGACTCATTTGACTAGGCAAGAGGAAGACTTTGACAAACACTTTGAAAGTAAAAGTATCTTCATGACTTACACTTTTAGAAGAGAGTGAACTTTAGATGAAAGATACAGCAAGAGCATGATGGAAATATATACTATAAAATATGTACTTCAAAATTTGACTTTTCACACAGTTTAAACTAACATTCCTCTTCCTAGTCAGTCTCTCACAAACAGAATTACTATCCACTGCAGCTTTTAAATTACACCTTTATACAGAGAATAATTAATTTATATAATAACTTTATGACCAGAGGGAGAATTCTATTACAGGTATTTTAAATTCCACTGTAATTTCAAATGTATCAAGCCAACAGCAGAGCAATGAAAGACACTCTTAGGAAGCACAAGCAGCTCAGAGGGGATTTTCTAAAGCACCCTCCTCTCCAAGAACAGCGTCGCGCATAGAGATGTGACTGAAATAAATTGGAGCAGCAGCGGCAGCTCACCTTTCTGACTTCTCTTGCTAGAGCACAGAGCTTCTCATTTTAAACGGGACTCTCTGCAGTATAGAGCCAAGAATCTGTTTATAAACTGGCCTAGAAGCCTCTCTACAGTAAGAGGCACATTCAGGTTCTTTTCAGCTGGTAAGGCTGAACCATCATTGCAGATGCAAAGAACTTTGATTTAACTTCATTTCCTTTCATTCCTGGCTTTCCCATCAGAACAGTGTTCTAGGGGAAAATGTCAAAAAGATAGCGGACAACCAAGGGTGGCCTTCTGGATCAGAACAAACTTTTCCTACTGTCTGCATGTGTGCAGACTAACTACATTCATGGAAGCAGAAACCAGAATGCCTTTCAGATGGGCGATGGGTCGGTCCTCAAGAAGGAAAGAATTACAATGAGACCCACCACCACCAATACTCTCGGAAAACATGCATGAAAAGTCCCTCTGCATTCCCTTCAGTTAAAAATGTACCTCAGAAGTTTCTTCAGGCATCTTTCTTTTATTACAACCCACAATCATACTTCAGTAGAATGACTACAGGAGAATCACTAATTTTTTTTATCTAAACGATGATGTTTGGCAAATGTTATGCAACCAACTATAAATCTACAACAAGCCTCAAACAGTAAAGAGCTAGTAATTACATGATTAGAAACAGCTTGATTATGGGAGAGGAAAGGCAGGCTGTCAACAAACAAACAGCTGCTTTTTATTGCCAACACATAGGCAGATCGTGGGTCCCAGGGAAGGAGGGAGTTTCTGTTTCTGTTGTAGCGGCTATGTTTGCTCTTAAGCATTCTGCTCTCTTCTACTCCCACCTCCAGAATAGTGAATCAACTTAAACACTGGATATGAACCACAACAGAAGAATCAGATGTGCACAGATAACAAGTAAAGCACTATAGACTTGGATAAAAGTCTGTAGTTAATCACTAACAGAAGTCTCACGTGCATGTGCCAAGTCAACTCCAAACGCCTGTCTCTCGCTGTGCAAGACACTCTGTCATTACTATTGGTGAGAGGCAGCTCAGGCCTCACTTCCTCATTCCTGGATTATGACCATAGCGAGGCTGCCACTCTGGTCCTTTGTTCTGGAAGTTTCTCCTACAGCTTCTTCTGTCCTCCTTGCCTTTGGCAGATAGGAATGAACATGTTTATATGTGCCATTATGAACTGAGCAACCTTGACATTAAATGATCTGATGAATACTTGATAAGCTTAGCATATGAATAAATATTTGGAATGAACGAACTTTAACAACAACAAAGGCTACAGAATTCTAAAGTATATGGAATTTCTTTAATGTCTCCTAAGAAACAAAAGCACTTTCATAGCTTAATCTTCAGGCATTTTCATGTCTATTTTTCTTTGTGTTTTAAACATTTTTGTAGAAAACATATAGGTATCCTTATTTTCCAAAAGAGCATGAAGAAGTGAAATTATTTTCCCAAGGAGACGTGGCAAGGTAAAGCCATGATGCCCCGAGGCTGTGCTCTCACTGAACCACGCTAAAATGAGGATGCTGCCATGAGAATGTTTGTGTAACTTAAGTTTAAGACAGGCTCTGTCTGGGTAAGAATTTTAGCTTTCAGGGAAACTTTGATTAAACACACCCTGAACTGTAGCTATTCGACTGCAAAGATGGGCATAGGTCAGTGAACATAGTTTTGTGCCCCGATACAATGATTAACTAAGAATTTTAACCTAGAATTCAAATTTCCTTTTACAAACTTAATGGTAAATTTAACATTTCCCACAAAAATGTTTCCCTCTTGTCTCCCTCTCAATTGCAAGGTGACATTTATTGCAGGTCAAGCTCATGGAACAGACTTGACTGGACATGGTCTGTATCCTGCTGCCATCACCAGGCCTGGGTGCAGTTAATGCTACTAACTTTTGTTAACACATCCACAAATTTATATATGAAAAACTAAAAAGTTGCCTAAATTTGTTATCGCATATCTCTGTAAATTTCAAGTTATAAATAATGGTTGGATCACTTTTTTAAAAAGCCTGGCTGTATGTCAAACCATATGAAAGTGGGGGTGGTGGGAAAGTGGGAACGAGGGACTAGGGGACAAACTACTCAGGAAGGTTCTTGTAGCCTATCAGAAGTACAAAGACACACACTAAAGCAAGCAGACAGAGCAAGGCAAAGTGAAAGACTAAAGATGCACTAGGGATCAAGCTTTCTCCAGGACCAGGCTTTAGAAACAGCTGTGAAATTCTGCACTAAGTTGTGGGTATCTAGAAAAGTAAGACTACCGGATTTAAAAAGCAGCGCTCAAGAATAATTATTAAATCTCAATCTTCTAATATGTAGCAAAAAAAAACCCACATTATGAAGAGAAACCCACTTTTACTAGGTCACATATTGTCCAACAGTGTCTCTTCCCAGATTATTTGTCCAAAATGGTTTTCTTCTATCAGTGAGAAGACATGGGAATTGGAGAGACCCAATCAGTATGGCTAAAACAAGTTTGCCTACTATCCAACTTATTCTAACGTTAAATTTCTACCATAGTTGGGGCTGTGGATGGCCATTACTACTGAGGAAATCTAAAGCAGCCTGGCATGTCTGGGCACATGGTCACTGGAACAGCTTGGTTGTGATGACTGAGAGCACCTGCCCAGTGCCACCCTTCCCATCCATGCTTAGAGACGCTGCAGCCCACAATGCCCTCTAAACTATTCAAACTCCACAAACCAAGTTTTTCCTGCCATCACCAGCTCTTTCTGGAAAGTATGTTATGGAGTGATCATTTCTGAAGTAAATTTAGGACTCTGAAGAGGAACGTGGTCTGCTAGTTCCCAAAGAAAAGACGAACTAGAAAAGGGATTGTTATTCTTACTTCATGCAAACTGGTGATGTCTCAGATATTAAATGCCTTCATTTTTCTTGTCAATACAATGTCTGACTGATTTCTAAGTTTTGGTCTATAAATGAGTGCTACTGGCAAATCTGGAAAGTGAAAGAGTCTTTCAAAAAGTGCCCTGGAAAGATGACCTATTTTCACTCACCTTCTAGGCAGGTTCACATCAGCAGATTATGCTGGGCATGGCTCAGTTCCAATGAAAACAGCCTTCCCAGCCACTCTACGGCTGTTTATGAGTATACAACAGGAGCTTTATATGCACCGTGAGCTAGTCTGATGCTTAGGTTCCCTTCCGACCTCACTCTGTAGTACACACACTTCTGTGTGGTGCAAGGTTCTCAGCTCTTCCCACAACCACCCTCCAGCCACAAATACACACTTGTCATGGGCTCCTGCAGGAGACTTTTCCAGGGTAGTTGTGTGCGGACACGGCATAGGAAGGGGAAGACATCTGACGCCTGACTTTCCCCCACCCTTGTCTGGTTCTATCTTCATTTATTGAAGCCTGGAGGTGTCAATTTATTCCATCAAGACCTCTTCTGAAGTACATACAGGGGCTTAGAAACCATTAAGCTATGTTACCCACCTTCCTAATGGCCCCACACATAGATTCTCAGCCCCACCTTCCCCTTGAGGTCATTGGCAAGGACTGTTTGGTTTAGATTCAGTAAGTGCTCACAATAAAATGAAGGAAAATTTCAAGGTTAAAATTAGACAAAAAATATTACAGAAAAAAAGAAAGAATTGTTTTGTAGATAAACTTCACGCTCTGGTGTTGAAAGTTAAGGTCCACAAATCAAAGAGCAGACATTTCTGCAGAGCTGGGCTTTTCCACTGCACCCTCAGTGAATCATGCTGCGGTTAGTTGAAAGTGCTGTTCACATAATAAATTAACCACCTCATTTCCTTCATCACCAAAATATACACAGCACCCCCATACAGATTTGTTTTAATAAAAGTAATAAAGCAAGCCCAGAGGTTATGGCTGTTATGACATAATCACACCTCTGAGAGTTAAAAACACTCACTTGCACATCATGCCTCAGAAAGTCTTTGCCCCTCCAACAAAACCTAACTGTACTCATACCTTCTGGGCCCATTTATTCCAAATAAATAATCAAACAAAAGACTTGGACACATCAGGAGAGACTCTTTCAATTACACATCTGAAAGCACGCAATTTTACAACTGTGCAACAAACAACTTACATGTCTGCCCTTGGTTATCACAGAATACAACTCACCCTGCTTAACAGTGTCCTATAGCACCAAGCAAGTAGCACTCTCACCCCCAAGCAAAGCTGTTTTCTAAAATCAGTTGTTCAAAATGTCAGGCAGGCAACAGATGCTTTTCTTCCCGAGGACTAAAAAGAAAATTCTCTATAATTCCTAACAAATGCGCTTTCTTTCTAGCAAATGGTATTAAATATTAAAAATAGTTGAGAGGGAAAGAAAACTTTCATAAATTCATATCGTCTTCTGGGACTGATTTATTTTTCGCTCCTTTAGATTCCTCTCTATGATTATAGAAAGACACTGCAATGCAACTGTCCATGAAAGAAGGATCTGGTAGTGTCGCATGCCACTGGTAAATACACGCTATAATCAGTGTGGCCAGCTCTCCTGCACTGTGTCACATTATAATCACTTTGCAGACACAGGGTTCACGGATCATCTAACCCGTCTACATCTGAGTTGTCTCTATAGGAGCATGGATTTAATGCGTGTTGTCACTATGCTACTGATGATGCCTTCTTTTGGATGCAAAATGTAACAGGATCTCAAGTAATTATAATTACCAGTGCTGTTCTTTTAAGGACCGTGACTAATAGCTTTCCACATACAAAGTTAGGATTAACGTTTTTGAATGTACCAGATACCAAACATTCAAAATACACACTTTCACATGCTCAGTTCAGAAGTGGCCTTTTTAATATATACACATTTTCTCTTCTTTCTCAGTCATTAATTATATAGTACAATTTATAATCTTACAGTCCTTGGGTTTTCAACATCCCTCTAAGGTGCTGGGAATTTAATGCAGGATATTCCACATGTGAGATATGTATAGTGCTGTACCATAGCCTCTTTTATTCTGATAGCTAGTTTTGCTTTAAAGCAAAGATCCTATCACAATGAATATTATTTATTATATTGCAGATAGTTTCTTGACTAAGATAAAAATTGTAGTCAAGATTCTCCATGATATTCCAGTAACTCAGACATAATTATATCTATATAAATACTCAAACTGAATATTTTTAGAGTACTCTTTTTTTTGAGACAGAGTTTCTCTGTAGCTTTGGAACCTGTCCTGGAACTAGCTCTTGTAGACCAGGCTGGCCTCGAAATCACCAATATCCGCCTGCCTCTGCCTCTTTTAGAGTACTCTTAAAGCTGTTCAATGCATGTATGTATGTACATACATAGTATGATACACACAGTATATCTATAAATAAATAGTATATATAGTGTACTATAGATACTCTTTGTCCATATCCAACCAATAAAATAATAACATATTAAAAAAACTTTTTAGGATCGATTAAGAAAGTCAATAAACTTCTATTCTGATAGCTAGTTTTGCTTTAAAGCAAAGATCCTCTCCCAATGAATCGCACTGGAATGAAGGAATCTCTGATAAACACACACTAGGCAATGGTCCGTAGCAATACTGATTGCTGATTTCTGACACTAGCGCAGCATTCCTCCCACCTGTCCTTTAAGAATTACTTCTGTGAAGACAAATATATAGTTCAGAGGGGAAGAAAGAAGAGGTGGGTGTGAAAGAACCTTAGTTCTCTCATCAACAGCAATCCTTCCTTCCCCAGTTATTCTCTAAGACAAGAGAAAACAGAGGCGCTGGGCAATGCAAATCAGTTTTTCCCTGTCCCAGTAAGATTCTCTCAGGCTAACTAACAACAGAGAAAAGCACACACACAACCTTCCTACGATTTCTCACTAGGCCTATGGGGACTTGGTCTGATTGGGGGCAATGAGGAAATGCAGAAAAGACAGAGTGACTGACACAGAGAGACAGGAAAGTTGGGAATAGGTGGTCTGGCTTCTCTGATGACGAAGAAGACCTGGCATCCTGGGAGCTTAGCGTGTTTATGTAGAGTTGAACAGAGGTGAGACTACTGCATACAGCTGAGACTATTACATACAGAAAACAGGGAGGTGGGGTTTATGGTACGCAGCTGGATCAAAGGGACAGGTTTGTCTAATCTCGGTAGGGGCAAACTCTGTTGAGGAGCAGTCTTCAATCTGTAAACATCTGGAAGCTATGGTGGCCATTTTCAGCACACTATCAACATCCACACATGGACCAGAAGGGAAAGTTTTGCCATTTCCCTCTGTGCTTCACTCCAAGGGATAGCTTGGCCATTTCCCCCATGATCTGAGGGTAGGGTCCTTGGCATGCCTGGCTCATGTCAGCAACACACACTCAGGGCTTCCTCTGCTCCCACTTTTTTAAATAGCCCATTTTAACTGAAATTCACCATATGAAAACAATGCTATAAAGCATCTTCAGAAGACATTTTATGACCTCAGGTTACTGAGTAAATGGCAGATTTAGTAAAGAAGGAATTACTTTCTTAAAAGTTTAATTAGTATTGCCTCCATGTACTGGGCATAAAGTACCATTATACAAGGAGACAAAACAATGTGGAATTAGTCGTTCACTACCTCACTTTGGTCACTACCTCAGCTTTGGAACAAATCACATTTAGAGGCATGTAAACAAAGCTTTCACAAGGCCAGCCACTACTATGAACTAAGTTCAAAGGCTTGCAATCCTCAGTCGGGGAAAAGCAGCAAAGCTGAAAATCAGAGTAGACCATAGGTGAATGAGACAACACATCTTCAGGTCATTAAGGTCTGAATAAACAAGGCTCTAAAAAAAAGGAATATGCCCAAAGTAACTTACTAAAATGGGGTGTGAGACAGGAAGGCTGTTTATGAAATACTAAAACCACGTCATCTTAAAGAGCTTACCGTAATCATTCAATGAAACGAGCAACAATACTCAGATGAAAGTGCTATGGCTGAAACACCTACATGCATGCACATGCATACACACATATGCCCTCCCCCACACTCCTTTGGCAGTCAACATGCTCATGGAAAATGGATCAAGCTACAGAAGTAGACCTCTACAGTCAAAGAACTGAACAAATTTGTAAAATGAATATAAAGGAATAAAAAGTTTTAAGGCTCAAAATGTAAGACTAAAGTAAAACAAAGATTTTTCAATATATTTGCCGGAGTGAAGTTTCATAAAATGTATCGTGTGTGTGTGTGTAAATGGCTGTGGAAAGTAGAACATTTGCCTAGCATGTGTGAGGCCCTTGGTTCAATCTCTTTTACCAGACACAACCATGAGCTTCTCCAACTCTTCATGTCCATTTCCTTGCATAGGCTTCTCCTCCTGTGGATGTGTCCCCTCATTTATTCAGTTTCTGCCCTCCTTAACCTCCAACTCACACTCAAAAATATCCTAGTTCTGGGCTGGAGAGATGGCTCAGTGGTTAAGAGCATTGCCTGCTCTTCCA